>QCXZ01000138.1:27848589-27924618 GCA_025024175.1 Rhyzopertha dominica | reverse complement strand
CACACTCAGTGATGCAGAACGACTTAAGCTATATCAAACTATACAGAGTTCCCGTCCTTTACAAATTAGCTTCCGAAGCTGGGATCTCTCATTATTCCTAATGTACCTGTATCTACACAAAATATTTGGAGAGTAAAAACATCTAATCAACTAGAAAAACCTAGATTTGTAATTTTTGCCTTACAAACAAATAAATTAAACAATCTTAATGCTAATCCGAGTGAATTCAGCACATGTAATCTAAATGATGTAAAAGTATACTTAAATTCAGAGGTTTACCCATATGATAATTTACACATATCGTTTAACGAAGATCGCTTTGCTTTGCTATATCATCTTTACATTACCTTTCAAGAAGCTTACTATGGAAGAAATTCCTGTCCTTTGCTAAATCCTACCGAGTTCAAAGAAATTGCTCCGATCGCAGTTATAGACTGTCGTTATCAAAACGAACAAATAAAAAACGGACCTATAGATGTTAAGATAGAGTTTGAAACATCAGATGGGGTATATTACTAACACATCAGCATTTTGTTTATTATTACACGATCGTATTTTTGAGTACTCGCCTCTTAGCGGAGATGTTAGGAAGCTTGTGTAATAAAACACGTACATCTGAGATGGGGGCTCACTTGAAATCAGTAAAGTGTTGGAGATTTTTGACTCACAGCAATGGCAGTTTCAAAATACGTAGTGATTGATTTTCAAGGTTTGCGTGGTGTACGAAACGATTTCGTATATAAAGAAATTGCAGTCGTATACCCGTCTAACGATTTCAACATCTTTGGATTAAGTCGCCGTATCCTGTATCACACATTTCTATGTTCGAGCATAAACAAAATAGTTGGCTTGCGAAACATCACCATGGATTGCTATGGGAACATGGAACAACCACCTTAGAAGCTGCAAGACGTTTCCTACAAGACACACTACCCAACGATACAACTGTATTTGTCAAAGGACTTGAAAAATTAAATGGACTCAAGAGTTGTTAAATTCATCTCAATACTTTGTACGTAATTTAGAAGATTTAGGTTGTATCAGTTTAAATGATCTAAGACAATCTTTTAAATATGGTGTAATACCTAAGTGTAGGTCTCACTTTGGAATATGTGCTTTAGAAAATGCTTTTCTGTTAAAGAACTTTGTTGTGGATATATACAATAAAACTATTTGATGTTATTCAATTGTTATTTATTATATTCCCTTATTATTATTAATACATATAAATATTTTTAACAACTAATAGTATCTCTGCGAATAATAGCCCAGAGATTCACCCATTGATTCTCCTAAAGGAGAATTCGGCTCGAAAGCCTGCGACTCTGGCTCGTTCATGATAGCCAGCTCTTCATCAGTCAGCTCCGGCATTGGGGTCGGCGTCGGCGTCGGAGGTGGCGCCGTAGTCTTGGGCGATCTGGGCTGGTTGTTGTTCACTACTTCTAACTTGTAAGCTTTCCCATGTTTTCCCCGATTCACTAGAAACAGCTTACCCGTCGCCAGTTCAGCCAGCTGCTTTTCAGACAACTTATTAAACCTTTCCGGAAGGTTTAATTTGCAAAGGTCATCCAGCTCCACCACTACTCTGGGCCCGTACTTGGTTTCTGCCTTAAAACCATTAGTTATCCTGTACGTTCTGTTCTTCTCCATCGTTTCAAGGTTGAGCCAGGAGCAGGACCCCAGGAGGTTGAATTTTTCAATTATATTAGATGTCTTACTGGTGTTTTTCGGTTTCTTCGTTGATCCCTCGGCTGAGGTAGCAGCAACAGCAACTGGCTTCTTGGCGTCCATGATACACTTGTTGATGATGTTGATGATAATATACAAACTTGTAAACTGTAGAATACTGATTATTTCGTAAAAATTTTTATCTTAAATACACAAAACGATATCCCTTCCTTATTTTTTCTTTGCACCCTCCCACCTAGATCTAACCACACACATACACACGTCAGCCAATTGGAAGCAAAATATAAAACTGAGGTACGAATAGGAAAATAGGTTATCCCTTCTACAACCAGTTAGGAACCTAGAAAAAAGCAGATTAACGAATCGAAATATATACGCTCCCTTCTTGCTGATTTTATCCGCCAATTACACGCATGAAAGTTATTGTCAGGGTTGGCTCTTGATTTTTCAAACCAATTAAACAAATGAAAGTCAATATCTGAGAACAACTCTTGATTCAAAATCTTCCGTCTCTTTATATTTTCGATGCATTTATACAAATCGCTCAAATGAATAGACTCAGTGTAGTACTAGTTATCGGTGTGGTATGCGGGCGAACGAACTCTAATTTCAAATCAAAATGTTACTTTGTGAACATTGTGGAAAGTCATTTAAACGGAACAACCTCCTTAATAGACATTTGCGCACGGTTCATTTAAATCTACAACGGGTTGTTTGTGATGTTTGTGGTAAATCGTTGTATAAAAATAATTTACAAAGACACAAGCTAACGCATGCTAAACAACCATTACAAATCACAAAGCAAGTTAAATTAGAAAGCCCACAACTGTGTGAAATTTGCGGGTACGGTTTTTCCATCAGGCGTTTTGCTGAAGAAACACAAAAGAACTCATGCAAGCGTGCAACATCCTGAAACAGGTAAAAAACATCTTTTTTCTTTTTATTTTTGTTTGATTTTATTAGTCTTTTATATATATATAGTTGAGGATGCACCTTCAACCAGCACAGCTCAAAGTATTCGTATATGCGAATATTGTTTGACTGAGATACCAAACAATCAGTGGTCTTCCCATCTTCGTTCTACAGCACATAAATTAAAAGCGTCTGCGATAATACAACCAGGAATTAAGGTAAATTATACTATATTCCATTAAATAAACCATTAATTGTTAGTATTATTATTTAGACATTAAAGAGCAGCTTCGCAGGACGTATTCAAACCCTCATCGTCGAGAATCCAGATCTATCAAATTTGGATTGTGCAAAATTTATGCAATCCATTGAGGGTGTTGTGGTAACGGAACTAATTAAGCAGCTTGGGACACACCTGATGTATAAGTTTAATCTAGAACTGTTTGCCGAGTACATCCGGATGACTGACGAAAATGAGGAAATCACTATTAAATCATTCCAGACAAGAATGCAGATTGTACGAGATGATAGTCAGGTACGAGAACTTTATCAATGCATGTGCGGTCAGATTTTAACAAAAATGGATGACTTCCAACGGCTAGGAAGTGGATGGACCCTTCTGGGGATTATCCATGTGGAAGTGAATATTAATCAATATAGACCGGTGAGGGGTCAAATTATATACCCTTACCAAACGTAATTAAACATAAGAGAGCTTGTATAAATATAAAAAATCATGATTCCTATTGTTTTAAGTGGGCTGTAATATCCGCTTTGTGTCCTGTAGAAAGTCACTGTCATAACCAGCATCATATAAAATTGCTAATATTGAAGACAATATAATTGTTTTACAAAACAACATTAAATTAAATTTTGGTAATTTAGAGTTTCCGTTGAAAATAAGCAACGTATCGGTTTTCGAATCGCTAAACGATGATATTTCTGTAAACGTGTTTGGTTTAGAAGACGATCAAATAGTCGGACCTTTTTATTCTTCGAAAAATCTGAAATCCAATCACATTAATCTCTTGTATTTACAAGAAGATAATAAAGGACATTACGTTTGGATTAAACACATATCAAGACTGGTTCGCCAGTCAAATAACATCTCACTCATCTAAAATATATCTATGCAATTTTTGTTTACTACATTTTACTACTCCCGATCAGCTTTCCTATCACACAAAACAGTGTAATCGTATAATCACACAAATGCCAAGTATTAATGAAAGCAAACTGTCATTTACTAATTATAAATCAATGATCGAAGTTCCTTTTTGTGTTTATGCAGACTTTGAATGTATTTTACAAAATATAGATACTTGTTATCCCGATACCGAAAACTCTTCCACTACGAACATTCAACAACACGTTCCATGCGCTTTCTCATATTACATCGTATGTGGGTATGATAGTAGCTTAAACGTACTTAGAGTCTATAAAGGAGAAGATTCGCCAGATCAGTTTGTGTTTTCGCTAATTAATGATGTTAGCAATATTTATAATAATATTTTCAAGAATCCAAAACCTATGAGACCCTTAACTGACGCAGAACGTGATTATCAAATTAACTGTCCCACATGTCATATATGTAAAAAATCGTTAGGTTCAGATAGAGTTCGAGACCATAATCATTTTGATAAGGGATCACATGGTAATTATAGAGGACCTGCTCATCCCAGTTGTAATTTAGCTTATAGAAAACCTAAATTTTTTCCTATATTTTTTCATAATCTTTCAGGATATGACTGTCATCTGTTTGTTCGATCTTTGGCGAATGTAGAAGGAGCAATCAGAATAATTCCTTTAAATAAGGAACTTTATATTTCAGTGTCAAAATGGATATCTGTTAATCCTAAAGATAGTGTAGAATTACGTTTTCTCGATTCGGCTAGGTTTATGGCAAGTAGTTTGGAAAAATTGGCTCAAAATTTATCACCTGACGATTTTACGAGTCTGCGTTCAGTTTTTCCCAAAGAAGAACAATTTAATTTATTAAGGAGAAAAGGTGTGCTTCCCTATGAATATTTGAATTCGTGGATAAGATTAGACGAACCTCAGTTGCCAGCTCAGAAAGAATTTACCAATAAATTAACAAATTCAGACTGTTCAGACAAAGATTACGAACATGCTCAATTAATTTGGCAAGAGTTTAACTGTTCCAGTTTATGGGACTACTTGAGAATATATTTAATTACCGACGTTTTGCTATTAACCGGCATTTTTTCAAAATTTTAGAAAATTATGTTACGATATTTATAGTATTGACGCTGCAAATTTTTTTACTGCTCCTGGCTTAGCATGGCATGCTATGTTAAAATATACAGATATAGAACTTGACCTTTTAAACAGATATAAATATGTATACTTTCATAAAAAGTGGAATTAGAGGAGGTTTGACGCAATGCACTTTACGAAACTCTGTTGCGAATAATAAATATCTTCCTGATTTTGATAAAAACAAACCTTCAACATTTTTATTCTATATTGATATTAATAACTTATATGGGGGCTCAATGTCTCAATTGCTTCCTTATCAAGACTTCCGGTGGGTTGATAACGCAGAAAAAATCAATATCATAGATATTCCTGCCAACGCTGAAGTTGGCTATATATTTGAAGTCGATTTAGAATATCCACAGGCCCTACACGACACACACAATGATTTACCGTTTTGTCCCGAGAATAAACAAGGACCTATTTCCAAATTTCCTAAATTGATAGCCGATTTTGAAAAGAAAACAAATTACATCATACATTATCGAAATCTTCAACAGTGTCTGAAATTCGGTTTAAAGCTATTAAAGGTTCACCGCGCCTTGCAATTCAAGCAGTCAAATTGGTTAAAGCGTTATATCGATTTAAATACACATTATAGAACACTTGCAAAAAATGACTTTGAAAAAGATTTTTTTAAATTAATGAATAATGCTGTGTATGGTAAAACCATGGAAAATGTTGACAAGAGAAAAGATGTGAGAATTGTCACAAGATGGGATAACAAAACTAGTAGTGTAGGTGCTGCTAGTCTTATTGCAAAACCGAATTTTCATAGTGCTAAGCAGTTTACAGAAGACATGGTTGCTATTCAGTTAAATTGTATCTACACAATATATGATAAACCGATTTATTTAGGATTTGTAATTTTAGAATTATCTAAGTGGTACATGTATGAATTTCATTATGAATATATGCAACCTAAATTTAAGGAAAACGTTGCTTTAAATTATATGGATACAGATTCCTTTATTTATACAATAAAAACTGATGATTTCTACAGCGACATACGAGCTGATATAGCCAGTCGATTTGATACATCTGAATATCCTCCTGATAATATTTATAATATACCGTTGATGAATAAAAAAGTACTTTTGAAAATGAAAGATGAAAACAAGGGTAAAGTAATGAAGGAGTTTATTGGATTACGTTCTAAAATGTACTCTGTACAAGTAGTAGATGAGAAGTGCCTCAAAAAAGCAAAAGGAATCAAACGAATGGCAGTAGATAAGTTAACTATAGATAATTACAGAGACTGTTTATATAAACAAAAATTATTTTATAGTAGCATGATAGTGTTTAGATCTCAAATTCATAATATTTATTCTCAGTATGTAAATAAGCTGTCTTTAAATTTTAGTGATGATAAACGTTTTATTAGAGAAAATCTCATATCTACTTATGCTTGGGGACATTATAATATTAAATAAAGAAAAAAAAACATTATAATGAATATGTGATGTTATTTTTTTTTGTTTAACCTTTCCTTGCTTCATCTACGTCACCTAAGAGACACTCTACCTTAGAATAGGTAAGTAAACACAATATATACTGAACATATTTTATTATTATTTAATTCGTAGTACAATTATGTATATAGATATTTAAACAAAAAGACACATTTAATCAGTAATATCTTCATCTCCTTGATACTTCATATCCATTGATCGTAGGACGCCTATTAGCTGATGTCTAATTATCTGCTCCCCGGTTAGATGGATCACCACTTGAGACAGATATTTTTCATTGTCTTCGTTCACCATAGTTGTTAGAAAACGGTCGAGGTTACACTCTCCTTTTAAAAACCTTTCACACAGCATCGATATCCGTTCATAGGTTTCCAGCTGAATATACAAATATTCATCCTCATCCACCTCCAGCTCAGCTTCGATTTCACTATGTAACTGCTCTACATACACCCGAAGTTTAAAAATTGCATGCTGAACGTCTTCAGTATGAAATAAACCTTGATCAGACTCTTGCGGTGGTCTCATCTTGACTTTAACTTTAACACTGAATCCGCATACACTTATACAGACTATCCCCCCTCTACTCAATTTAAAAAAATATGTTCTATTAGTTTAATTTCCTAGTAGATAACCCCAGCTGATAATCAACAGTTTACACGAGTTCAACGTTTGCTAATCATGAACTTTATCCTTTCCTTGTTTCATATACGCAACCTAAGAGACACTTTATTCTAGAGAAGGTAACTAAACACAAAATTTACTTAACATATTTTTTATTATTTAATTATTACTATTCTAATAGATATTTAAAACATATATATGTATATATATAAAAACACACACACACACACACACACACACACAATCTAACTATATTCCCGTACTACATGCTTCAAGACGGCCCTCTCCAGCTCATACCTTTTGCTGTCGTATTTTTCTGGTCGGTGACTCTCCTCTGGAGTATGGACCAACATGCTATACGAAACGGCGGTACTATATGCTACGTCCTTAAATTCTAGATCGTCGGATGTTTCGCCTAACTTCAGGGCCGCCTTAATCAGCTTGAATAATTTTTCTCTCGCCTCTTCTACGGGGTTGGGCAACATCTAAGAAAAAGAAAGCATTGGTTTACTATTGGGTTCAGTGATGCAAGAATAAGCAGTTGTTAGTGTTCGTTTAATTAATTCGTTAATAGTATTGTAGAAATGATCAAGCAACGACAACACCTACAAGTATTTAAAATAAAAATACCTAACTTACCGTTTTGAGCACTTCAATGCCGGCCATTGTGTTATAACTGAACGAAATTAAACTGAGAAACAAGTTCGTGTTTAAATTTAATTTCTAATGAAAGTTGGATTATATACTTATATTGTGGGGGGATGACAGGCTTTTCCCCCACTCTACTCATTTAAAAAAGAGTATTCTGTTAGTTCAATTTCCTAGTAGATAACTTCTCCCCCCATACGGTATTCAACGGTACACGAGTTCAACGTCTGCCAAGCATAAGATAAAATCCGGTCAAGGCTTTTCGGGCACCGGAACCCACACACGCGGCATTATAAACACACACGGTATCTAATCTGATCATGTAACGCATTACCTGAKATAAATTTACACCTTAAKCGAGKATCTGGTTTCCGTTCACCTTCACCCAGTGCGAGATACACCTTAGGTTAATAACCCCAGTTGAATAGGAAGCACCGGCTTCGCGTGCTTCCTATATAATTGCATGTGTGTTGCATGTGTGCTTCTCGCAAAAAAATCGTGTTTTAGAAAAGACATACCTATACTACTAATATGCTATCATTTTGCTGATGTGTTTTTATATAATCGACTCGAAAGCACTATTTTCGATTTATGTCCTGGTCATTATTATCGCCAAATAGCAGAAGGAAGTACTCAAATTTGATATATTTAAAATATCAAATCAATGCGATCACGGTTTTAATCCAAAATTTGCTAATGTCCAAGTTTAATGGAGTATTATCGATGTGCTCATATTCAGTTTCAGATGGCGATATTAGGCTTTTGAATCACATAAACTATGCCTCTATGATTAAAGTTAAAAACATAAATTACTTTTATGACACATAAAAATTGCCCCAGAAGTAACAATCGATGTATAACTTACATTGTCATAATAAGATTAACTGATCATAAACGAATACATACCTACATTTCTAATAATTTATCCTGTGCGTTTAATTGCTAATCCCTGCAGGTTTAAGTATAGTCAAGTAAATTCCGTAAAAAAATTTAACATACGTTTTTGGCGATATTGAGCCTATTTTGCAAATCAATGACAGCCAGCAAGATTTTAAAATTATACAGAAATTTGAGTAAAATTAGATGTATGAGTAGAAATTGTTAGAGATAAAACGACCATCAATTTTTTGGTGGTGTTTGGCCAGCTGACGCATAATGCTGGGGCTTATAACTTGCAGCTTGAATCATTACAGTCTTAGGTACTGTTTCACGACCAGATTGTTTCCTCATTCTCAGTTACTGTAAGTGAGATCATCAATAATTGAATTAGGAATAACGAGCTTTTGAAGATCAGTATATATAAAAAAACTTGGGTCTTCACAGAAGATGTTTTAAGTCACCTTGCAGAAAATCAACGACGATTGTTCATGAAATAAATACTTCATTAATTATTTAGGTACATAATCCGATAAAGGCACATTTTTATTTAAGATGAATTATTCATTCCCCCCCCCCTTAGACCAAAAGCTGGGTACGCCCATGGACAATACATCTATCTAGTATACATCTACTACCATAACATACAGTGAATAAGTATTAGCAATACCATCATTGGGAATAAAACTCCGTTAATCGACAGCCAGTTGCAGCATTTAATAATACAAAAGATTGAGTATCATGCAAAGGGATTAGCTATTCGTCAATCTTGAATAAACCTACTAAGGGGATAACATAACAACAAATAAGTCTGCGTTTGTACTGGTTAGCAACCACTGAAACCTGAATTCACTAACATATAGAGGTAGCAGTAAAAGCACAGATTCCGAGTTCAAAATTTTGGCTCGTGGGTTTATAACAGACCTAAAATAAAAATCACCATAAACATGAAACGCTTAACAGCACAACATATTGTCTACGAGTTTGTTTTATTACCAAACTCAAAGACATATTTGATGTGCTAGACATATGATATTTTCTAAAAGTTGCGCAGTTAAGCTCTTACTAAACACACAAACTGCGGAGGCATAAATAATTCTAGCATACCGGGCGATTGTTTCTAGACACCTCAACCACGACGACTACACCCTGCAGTAATGGTAATAAGCGTTCATTGCCTGCAACAGCCATTGCATAACAACGAAATTATTATTTACACGCTAACGCACAAAAAACCCATGATAATATAGATGTTTGCCCTGACGCTGTAATCGTAATTATTCGCACTCAACTGCGACCTTTTTTCAATACAATTACAATGAGAATTCTTAAAGTCACTGCCAAGGCCGTATACCGAATATTAACGGACACGTCCCGGCCGAATATTTTCATTACCTGCATCGCTTTTTTCTAGCCTCATCAAGATAGAGCTTTGGATTATGACATCATCGAAACGGCATAAGAAAAGCCTGCGATGTATAATCGTATAATTAAAATAATTCTAACGCAAGGACAGGAGCTGAAATTAATCACAGGCTTACCGGGAATAATAGGTTATTTCTGTGACATACCGAAAGCAATTATAAGTAGGCACAATGCCCAATCAGAACCGTGGTAATTAGATAATGCAAAGTACGTGTTTCCTTAATTCTGCAATGAAGTAAACAGTTTTCCTCAGAACAAACAGTGTAAAAGAATGTGAAAGGGTTTGTGTTTCTAAAACTTATAATATTTATAACATTTAATGAAAAAATATTACCTGAAATATTAACATTTTATGTGGTATATCATACATAAGCAATATTTTTCAAAGCAACCATGAACACTGTATTTCAAGCTTAATTTTTGCAGAAACGGACAGGCAACAATTTGAAGTTGTAATTAAGCTGAATTCGAGTTCTATAATAAACTACCTTTAAAACAGAACCAATGCTTAATTCTCAACAAGTGATGGGTCAGTGGCTTAGCTTTTTAGTATGATCTGTTAAGAAAGTTAAAATGGGCTACCTATTTATTTTTACACGTGTTGTGTGATAATGCCAAACACTCGTTAGAAAACATCATCTTCTATAGTTGTGGATAAAACGGCTGTTGCACAGTTTGATGGAAATGATTATGGGATTATGACCATTGGAAATGGTAAGCGTTTCTAGATAAACAGGAAGGCAAGCATGTATTAAAAAAGCCAATCCAGATGAAGCCTTCATGAGTGTGCGAAATATATAGAAATCACTAATTATTCAACATGTGGCAACATCATCCGCAATTTGAAAATTCCCGCGCTCGTTAAAAAGCACCTTGCTAGTTTTTGTTAATCTCTGCTAAATGTTAGTCATATATTTTAACATCTGGCTGTAGTAACCATCCTCAAAGATGCAGTGTCGGTAATATAATTCGGATAAAGACGGTGACAGGCGGTGTCCAGACCATGGCACATAGATACTTGTTGGCAACGGCAGCTAACCGGCACTCAGKTACTKCAGTTCAAACAGTAGTTATAAAACGAAAGATTAGTATGAATTCTTGTTTTATTGGAGTCTCGTTATTTTTAATAGTTTATTTAATTTTTTAACATACCGTAAACTGTGTTAAAAAAGAATAAAAGTTTTAATGCATCAAAGACTTCAAAAGCATATACATAATAACAAAATTAATGTATTAATATTAACGAAATTACGTATATGCCATGTCGCCTGCGTCAAAACAATCTGTGACAGCTATTTCGGGTTATAAAGCCTCCTCAGTACAGCTACAGTATAGTCATGCTTGAGAACTGCACTCTTTATTGTGAAAATCGTCGTTGAAGACCTCTGTGGGTTGTTAAACGCCCACAGAAAGTTCAGATTAGTTCTCCATAGAGACGAGCTGATAAAACCGTTAAGTTGCCACTAGATGGCAAGGTGCTATCCACATTCTAATTCTAACAAATGTATTGCCAAGATGACGGTAACTGTCTACCAAATGTGCTAGTCATATAATATTTTCCAGAGAAAAGGTTTACAAGCCAGCCATGTCTAAGCAAGAAGTTGTTAACATCAAAACTAAAAGAAAACGGATTGTTCAAAAATTTACTACACTGAAGACGTTAGTTTGTGGTTCTGACAAACCTACGTGAGAGTTTGAAGAACTCTTCTAAACCATGAGATAAAAATGAAGTCAGAGTGAGAACGGTATAGGTTACTTTTCAGCAACCTGTAGTTGAGATTGCAGAAGGAGCAAGGTTACAGCATAACATGCGGATGCCTGGTTAAAGAAAATACGCAATTTCCTCCTTGTTAAAGATATACATTTGTTCATTTAATTTTTAAATCTTAGGTTACAAGAGCCTGTCCATTGGTATCGAAATTCGCTTACTTGTAAAAAGGCATATGTAGGATGGATGGAACTGGCGAAAGTCTTTAATTTTTACTCGTTGTATTCACGAGTGAAAATTCTTTGTTTATAGGTCATTAAGACAAGGCAAAATGTCTTTTGCTGTAGGAAACATACTTGAAGGTAGGGCTCAACGACCAATCGACAACTTCGGGTTGAGAGCTCCCCTATTAGCTGAAGTCTAGGTTAGTTGTAAAAAGACTGTTACGCACGTTCTGGACAACATAAATAATATTTTTTTGTATGTTCAAACTCGCAAGTTTCAAACAACTAATATTGGCTGTTATGCATGTGCAGTGTGGAAATTTTTTGTTGTAATTTGTTTATAGTAGTCGATTCTCTTCAATGCCTCTCAATAACATACACTGCTGCTTGTAAGCATACAAATTGTTACCGAAAACTATGAGAGTACTTTACTAAGCGTAAATAGGATAGCAGATTAACAAAATAAATTATGGTGTTTACTAGATAAAAGATTATAGAGAGTGATTTATAGAACTTATATAAATTTACTTTTTACTTACAAACAAAGCTCACGAACACTTTACACTACGGTTTCCGTCAACAGACAGAACTAGAGCTGTAAAAATATCTATACTGGATATCGGTGTCGGATTAAGGTATCGATGCTACTAAGTATCGGTTAATGATTTATTATTGAATAATTAAAAAATTAACTTCTTGTTTGACGTATGATACTTTTAAATTCTAAACGGCATTGTTCTAAAATGTGATATAGAGAGGTTTAGTGATAGTATTTTATCGTAACTAGATAATATTCCAGCGTAAGTTTAAACTACAAATTGGGAAAAATAGAAAAAGAAAGTGTACTTGTGAAATACATCTTCTAATGCATATCTATGTATTACGGATAACTCAACTAAGGGTACGATTCAGTATCGTATCTGTTTTTGCAGGCGAATTCAAGTTTTTGCGGATTGCTGACAGGTGGCGACACATGTTAAAAGTATGATTTTTTGAACAAGTTAAGCACAATGAGACACAATTTCCTATTAACTGGTTAAACGTTAGGTTTTATTTTCATTTCAAGTAGTTAAACCTCAAATACCAACCATTGAGTTTGATATATATTATATATTATATTTAAAACACGTATCGTAACATAGCAATTAAGCTTATGTACCACACATTTATCTGTGTCTACTCTAAGCCACCTTAAATTTCGTCAAATCAAATATTAAACAACAAAGGTGAAGCCAAAACAAATTCAAAACACTAGAAAGGTAAATGCAAATTATGAAATACAACTTAATTTAAACAAAACTAGCACCTAACCTATTTTGTGTTGTAACTGCTCAGAACACATTGAAAGCTTATATTAAATATTCCTATGTCATGTGTTCCCGCATGATCGTTATATTTATGTGTTTCGCTCTGAATAGGATGACAAAAATGAGCACAAAAATGTAAAAATCATATCCTTGTAAGTTGTCACCAGATAGATCGTTATCCTTTAATGGTATCATCCATACTATGTATTGTGTGGTAAATTGGTAAGACTGTTAAATAACAATTCTGTTGTTTACGAATTCCCGTTCTAGCAGGCGGCAGGGGTATTAGTTCGAGGTACTACCAAATTATTGTGAATTTTAGAACACTTTCAGATACCTATTAATTAAAATAAAAACATCAACTTATGTTCAAATTGCTCACCGACAAAATAGCGCATGCTATAAAGGTAATTGACAATACTTTTATAGTTTTCGTATCTCTCCTTGGTAAATTTCTGTAGTAACTGATGTCCGTAGGACACAGGCATTAAATTATCGAAACTATCAAAGTACCTGTAAAAAAGTATGGATGCTTAAAATATTTGGTTATTGAGTCAAAAGTATCGATACCTGCACTAGTATCGAGGTATCGTTCTTTTTCCTAGATAGAACGCACACAAGCTGAAGTTCATATTGGCGCAAATCTGACAAATTAAAACCAGATGAATAGGTATAATAAGTGATACATGCTCTATACAACGATCATTATAATATCATTATAGCTTCAAATGTCAAGTGCGGGAAACGACAATTTTTTATTCCTTTTTATTCAGTCTATTTATTCTATTAGTGCTAAGAAAACCATCTCTAAGCGGTGCCCTGCGTTCCAGCCCACAAAGTCCATGTCTAAATCCGTCCGTTATTGAGCTAAAAGAGTAAGTAAGTAAGCACCCTGAAGTAATTTTGGGAGCCAACATGTCAATGATTTTCAATCGCACAAAAAGAAAATAAGTATTAAAAATAGCACACGACCATTAGTACCAGATCGTTGCATTTAATAGCAGCAAACGATGTTGGATTATACACTGTTACATTGCAATTTGAATTTCATTACGGTTATAGACGATATTTACCATATACGCAAAAACAAATTAGTGAACAACTGGTTTATAGATAATAATGCACACAAATGTGAAATAATATGCACAAATAACTAAGCTTCACAACAGCCACGTATGTATTTACATATATACGTACCGACTTTTTGTAATATAAGTAACATATTTTACTTACGTATAATACAGTGGTGTCACATACAATGTTAAACAATTATATTTTAGTTGTTTATTTATAAAAAGTGTGTGAATATATGCAAAGTTCAAATAAAAAAGGGACTACAACTGACAATAGTTACGAAGTAGTTCACATATATTTCGCATTAAAACGATTTATGTGTTTCTTCTGCAAAAACAAACTTTATACGTATTTTAGCGAATATTACCTTAGAAATGTGCTCGAAAACGCCTAAATGAAGCCATTTGGATATTAAGCCACCTAAAATATTGTATCTTCTATACAGGGTGTTTTGAAAACCAATTTGTTAAATGGATAATCTCTGCCTAATTTTAGGCAGATCCACCCACGTTCATCTACCTATATACAAAAGTGCACCATTAAAAAGTTATAACGCTTTAAAGTTGTGTTACACGACTACATTTTTTCCTAATAACTTTCCAAACCCTGGTAAAAACGATTTGAAATTCTGTATATCAGTTACGGTTGTAAAAGTAAAAGTATGATTTTATTGTTACTACAACAGGATAAACCAAGTCATCTATTTAGTTGTAGACCACACATTTTTTGTCTATTTTTATTTTATCTCACACTAATGATAGGATGCTTTATTCAGCAACTTTTTTTTTATCCGGAACGAGGTGCGTCTTTCAGGTCGAAATTGCAATTTTTGAATTTGGTAAACCAATCCCGCCTCTGCGGCTTAGGCGCCTCGATTAAACGTAAAAATAGAAGATGGTGTTGAAAATGCTCATTGTTGACAAAAATTAATGCAAACCAAAAAAAACCAAATACATTATCTTGTAGAGCAAAAAATTGTCTTTCGAATAACACAAAACATTATGCCAAAAATCTATTTTTAACGCTTCATTTTAAACACAACATAAAGAACGGGAACTTATTAGCCAACCCATTAGTAGAAACCTAGTCAAGTAGGCAACACTACTTCTAAAGGCTTATAGTGTTTTAATGGAATACTTTTGTGTATAGACGTAAATGGTTAAATCGGCCTAAAATTCGTCAGTGATTACCCATCAGTTAAAAAATTAGTAACGCTTTTCAAAACACCCTCTATATTTACAAAATAACAGTATTTCAATAAGTATAATATAAAACCCCGATCTTTCTCTTTATAATTGTAGTTATTGTTGCTGCACCAAAAAGTACTTAAAAGTTTGTCCATGCTTATTTTATTGTGTACACTTGCACAGTAAGTATTTATGTGCAGTAATGATTGGTAGGTACATATGAATTGTTCGTAAAAAATAAATAAAAAGGCTCTTACAGTTAAACTGTGGATGCCATTAAACGTTAAGTTTGTCGATATGCAATCTTCAGTTTCTTCTTATTGCAATTAACAAGGAATGAAAGATAAATTAATATTAGCTAAAATAAACCTAGTAACAATTACAACATCTTGAAGTAAGGTGATTTTAGTTTAAAATGGACAAGAAAAACCGGCCTATCGTATTAAATATAAAAATATAGTAAATACAATCCTAGTGTATACAGTTCGCGTGTTACGTGTTGCATTTAAAGAGAAAAAACTTTTTTCGCTTTCTTTTCGTAGCTATTATTTAAAAAATAAATAATTACCAAACAAGAAAATATAGGTAGATTAGGTCAGGTCAGGTCAGGTCAGGTCATTAGGTCATGTGATTTGCAACAGCTGGAACTGCACTAACAGGTGGTTGCCAGATTGGGCGACTTATCATAAAATATATTCTCAGATAATTATTCTTGGCTAAATCTTTGCAGTGGCAACAGGCTAAATTCTCTCTCAGTTATATCAACAAAAATGCATTGGTCGCCCACTGCAATTTCTGGTTCGAATTTCTAATTAGCAACGAAGGCATAGCGTTTTGAATATATTTTGAGCGATTTTAAATCAATTTCAAAGTAGTACAACAACTATATCCTTGTTTTAAAGCCTGGATTCCCAAAAAATCTTGTGCTCACCATGCGAGATATGATACAAACGCCTTACATAGGTACATTTTTAAATAAGCGACAAAAGTAAAAAATTTTTTATCAAACATGTATCAGTAAGTACTTTTATGGAAATAGCGTAGGTATGGTAGTGACGTTATGATGGTAGTTGACATGTGGGTAACATTTTTGGAAGTATTGTTTAGTTAAAAACGATCATTCGTACAAATCTTCAAATCTGGCAACCCTACTGACACATTCAACATTTGTTGATTTGTTATATAAGTGCCCTTTTGTCCCTGGGTGTAAAACACGTCCAAAATTCTAGTAAGAAGTTTGTTAGTGTACCAAATGAAACAGAAAGTAGATTTGAGTTGTTTAATGCTTCAAGACGTGATGACTGCTTCTCAAAGTGTTTCTGCTGGTAGGATCGTATCGTATTCATGAACGTACATACACCGATAACACACCTGCACACCTAATACGAACTACATATAAAAACAAGAGTTATCAAAAAACTACCGGTGCCAATTACAAACAAGCAAAAACGGAATGCGAAACCAGGAATCATCGCGATATCTATGGCGTTATTATTCTTATGCTGCTTGCTGTTATGCATGCCGGGCGGGTAACGTGATACGAACTGTGACGTCAACATCTTCAACCATTTAGCAAGGGTATTGCAATCCGCCAAAACCGTTTGAATTTTTAGGCTTTTGTCAGTCATCTTTTGGGATAAAACAAAACAAGTTTTTATGTTAACTACAAGTTGTTTAAGTAGTCCATGAGAATATTAAGCTAATAGTAATAATGGTTATGCGGATTACTGCGATTAGTGGAGAACACCCAATTAAGAGACTATCTAAGATTAATTGGTACTTTGCATACCACTACAAATTTGTTAAGACAAGTGTAAGTAAAAATAAAACATCTAGTGAATTGTTTTATCTTCTTTTTGTCTACAGGGAATAGTACACTAAGGCTGGTTAAAAGAAAAACAGACTAATTCTATATCTCGCAATTGGGAAATTGTCATTACACAATCCTTTTAGTTCTAATAATAGCAGAACAAAATCAGCAAATTATATTAAAGAATATAGAAAGATTATCGAAAGACAATAAAACTATATATTATAAACAAAAATCCCTGATTATACATCTATTTATCTATCTATACGTGGTAGAAAAGATAGTTAACACTGTCCTAAAGTGAATATGACAAACTAATTCAAAGTAGCTTTATTTCGCTGGGCTCTTTTCGTTGGCTTTTTCCAGTGGGCTCAAACGTTCATTGGGCAATCGGCAATGTAGGTCTCTGTACTTATAGGCAGTAGCAACTGACAAATGTGTCGTAGTATCACAACTAGGTATTTTTTAAATAAACTGAATGTATTAATGTGGTTTACGTAACAAATTTGCATCTCCATCAAAAAGTAATTCAAGTCGGACTATCACTATATGACTTCCAAGCTGATTTCATTAAGTACATCTGAAAAGTTACACCCCTTAAGTAAATGTGGTACCTAACAATATATCGATGCTCCTAAAACGAAAACGACAAATGTCGACCTAAGTCATACAAAATCCTTTTACAATACCCATATAAGTTTAAAAATAAAAAAAAGCAGTGATATATATCAAATACTTTAGGTAGTTAATTTGACGCACGCTGTTGTATTCATTAGAAAGGAAATACTAATTTTCTGCAAGGATATTAGCATCATTGCGGTGTTGTTTTGAAAGGCAAGGTAAACCTTGTCACAAAACAAAAATAGGGAAGGTTCCGTCAAGATAAAAATATGTTTGGTGTCATTGTCGGTTGACTTTAAGAGTTTTTAATTGAATGATTAAGCCTACATATCATGGGCGCCGAGTACAAGAATGCCCCCGAGACCCAAGCTCCCCCCCCCCCCCAGAAATAATTCAGGGGGGCGCAGCCCGTATTTATTTGACAATACTCTCATGCGTAAGATAAAAAAGCATGTAATACTACTAATCATTTGGTGGCGTTAGACGTACTTCACAGAAAAATAGCTCAAAGAAAATGCTCTGCATTAAATTGTTAGTATGTTGCAAATATCATATATCTATCTTAATTACGTAAATTACGAGATGCTAGTAATTGACTTTGTTTAATTTAAGAAAAAAACAAATCACTATATACCACAAGCACATATTATATACATTTACGTACAATTTATGTACAAGTGGTACTTGAACCCATGGCGTTTTTTCTACAGGTGTGACACAATCAAACATTTTGGCAAAAATACAAGTTTATTTTTGCGGTAGGTACTAATAGTGCAATAAGAGACCTTAACACCAGACAAGAGCAACAGCTAAATTTTTATAAAAAATCCGAAGCCTTGGAAAGTAATGCGCTTTCCAGGTCTGAATATTCTACGTGGCCTATCAAATCAGGTAGACACCTAGTAATGTGCTGCTTTTGTATTAAAGTGTGATCACTAATAAATTGTCGCCATTGTAAATCATTATAATAATTAAAAACTTCAATTAAATTACGAAAATAAATTTTATTGAAGAAACTTAAGCTTAATGAATAACTAAAATAACGTATTAAGTTTGTTTTAATTTTCGACGACTAAAAATTCTGACTTTCTTTTTTACGCCGCACATTGACTTTTGCACGGCCTCACTCGTGATTAGCTTGGTACACCGTATCCATGTATTCTCAGTCAGCAAGCGAAATGGCTTCTCTGAATGTTTTCTGAAACTTTCGTCTGATATTAGCCCAATATTTTTTGATTAGCCTGGACAATTTGGTGGGTTCATGTTTTTTAGCACCACCTTTTTCGAATAGTGGGATGTCGCCAAGTCAGGCCAAAACAATACTGAATTCCTGTGCTTTTTTATGAAAGGTAATATTTTTTTCAAACATTCTTCCACATAGATTTCCGTGTTTATAGTGCCGGTGGTCACAAAAGGTTTTCTTCTTAAGCCGCATTGACAAATTGCTTGCCACATGAAGTACTTTTTGCCAAATTTTTCTATATCTGTGACTGTCCCAGATTCATTTAAAGATGCCCCTCTAACGCAAGAATAGTACTGATTACCAGGCAATGACTGAAAATTTGCCTTAACATAAGTTTCATCATCCATCTCAAGACACGAGTCGTTTTTCTCAATAAGGAGGGAGTACAAAAGCTTTGCCCTTCGAACCGCTCGATTATATTGGTGTAACGTTCGTTTTGGGAATTTCTTCTTTTTGAAAGTTTCAATATTACATATCTTTTTAATATTTATCACATACGACGGATTCCTTTTTTCTTMACTACATCTCGCGTTGAAATTGAGGGATTTTCTGTATACAGACGACAAATTTCGTTCTCAAGTTCGGCTCTTTCTAGCGATAGTTCCTACTTCCCTGAATCGTTTTAAGCACCTTTGAYCAGTTCGTTGTGTCGTTGACACATTTGCGCAATTTGTTTTGTCGAAAGACTTGTATTTTCACTCCATTTTCGTAAAATTAACGAACGATCGTCAAACTATTTCGTTATCATTTTGAAAACTATGTGTCAAGCGGATGTTTTATTCTGTAAATTGTCTAAGGCTGCTATGTTCATTAATAATAATGATTTCTCGAATAATGAACTTGAAGTAAAAATAAAACGTCTTTAGCCACAGTTTAATAGTGATCACGCTTTTATTCATTTTTGTTTATTTTCGTACATATTTAAAAATATAAAATTACTCATATTTATAACCCATTACCTGAAACAAGCTGAAGAGTAGCTCGTGATTCCCTTAAATGTTAAATGATCTACATCGTGGATCATTGTAACAAATTTTTACTATTTGAAAATGGTATAATTTGAGTACCACCCATCGCAAGACCACGTTTTATTATTTTATAGACGACATGTCCTTTTCAAAACTTAATATTTATTATTGATCCTAGAAATTTTTAAAAACTCATATAATGCTAATCTAATGTGCGACCTGAAACCGTCCTGAGTCGTCTACGTTCAATATGGATCCTTAAGCAGAGTCTCTGTAGATTTATCACTCAGGCAAATGAAGTTTCACGTCCGTTTTATGCTTTGTGCAGCGACGCCAGTGGTAGCACCCAAAACAGACGATTTGCAATCACATAAAAATTAAGTTTTGAATTAAATAAATATGGAATTGGTCAAGTAAACGACAGACGTCGTTTGTACGATTGTACGAATGTACGAAATGCTAATTGTGAATATACGGTAGGATCATATTAATTAAATAATATATTTAGATTTATTTGTTACCTTTTTCTAAACAATACACCTAAAACTTGGTTCGAGTTTATCATTTTCTTAAATTTAAACTTGATAGAGAAATGTATCTAATTATTGCAATAATCAGCTTGAACATGTCTCTTGGTTAATTTAAAACTACAACAATAACAACTGGAGATAATTACTCACTGCAGCAAACATTAAATGTCAATTAGATAGCTTAAAATATAGTTGAAGTTTAAAATATTTTTACGTTATTTCAAAGTACTGAACTCTTTTAAAAGAGAAGTGTTAAAAAATAATGGTTTTCTAAGCGACAGTGGGGCACATATTATACTGAAATATTTTTTAAAACTTTTGTACAGAAACAGGTGGTTTTATGGTAATTTTATGTGTTATGTACATATAACACCTTTATTGAAAGTCTTATTAAAAATGAAGAAGAAGCCTTTTTTAACCAGTTTAAATTTACAAACTTTACAAAATGAACAAAAAATAAGCACCTGCTACCATTACTACAGTAACTGATACATTATTTTAAATGGTATGTAAACACCAAAGTTAAAATTTATTTTGAAAACATGCATTAGTAGGTATCTACTAGTAAGTATTTTATCTAACTTTTACTATTGCCTCCACCACTGAGATGTTCTAAATAAAACGAGTACAATTTAAATGCGTTTAAATTAAAAACCATTGTGTAACAAGTTAAACAAATGTTGACTTTAAAATAATGTTTATTTATTATATATTTGGTAATGTCACATACACATTTTCATTTACTATCCTAAAACTACAGTTTTTTAGAGCAATGTATTTTGTTTGTGAAAAACTACTTACGATATCTAAACTAAAGGGTTTCCTTGGCAGTATTAATTTTTTAAAGAATCCTATTGATGGAATGAATCAATTCTTTAATTACATTTACCCATTAAACTAAAAACGTTTTCTGTCTTTAAGTAGTTTTCTACAAAAATTATTGAGTACCTAATGTACTTCATGTTGTACAMCAAGTCAGCAAAGACCATTAGCGGCCTCCAGCTTTCTACACATCTTCAATTGAAACTGAACASATCTTACATACTCGTAGATTATTTTACTTATTTTCAAAWCACAAACGCTTAACGGTAGGTAATGTTCACTAACCAACATGCAGTGAACTATGTCAGTTCTCTCAATATTGGGTGGGGTGCAGGGAACATAATTTTTTGTCGGTTTGAAAGTGAACATATTTAAAATGATAATACATGTTTATGTGAAACATTTGCCATATTAAATAACATAATAAATAAAATAAAGCTAGGTCAAGTTAAGACACTAATAATTTTCAAACTACAATTCTACTGGTTTGAAAGAAGAGGACATAATTTTGTTCTTAGAGAATATATGAGCGCATTCAAACAAATATAGTTTAGAGTACAAATAATTCAATATAACTGACTGAATGTATTAATATGTTCATACGTGCCATATATTATTTGTTTTGAATCTATAAATCATTAAAAAATATTCTGTTTAGGGACACTTCATTAACATCAAATGATGAATATATATTCAAGTGAAACATAGGCAGACTTGTTTTAAATAAATAATGGCAAATATTCCAATAGTTTCATTTCAAGAAACGAATTTCATGCGTGCATAAGGCTCACGGCAAAAACTCTGCGATTAACCATTTGTCACGAAACCACACGTTCTATTGCTGCAACAAAGTCATCCCCAAATTATTGCGACGCGTAATCAAGTCATTATCTTTAGACCACCTACTTACTCTTATTACTGTTGAAGATGTAATTTTTAGTGTCTTAGGGCTATTTTTTTAAAATGAAGCATGCTTTTTTGTCCCAATAATGCGACACTTTTTGAAATCACATAACTGCTGCAATCGAGGAAGTGCGCGAATTCTAGGTATTTTAGAATTAACAGAACAGTACAGTGACTCGTTTTTTATTGGCTTTTGGGAGAAAGGTAAAAACTGTACATTAAAAATTAAAATAGAGCAGCAACTGCGTTTTACTTCCTAACGTGAATAAAGGGTGCATAGTTTCACCGATTTAAACCACATTTACAAGATATTGAGTTACGAGTACTTTTGAGTTCCAACATTTTTTTATCGTCTGCAGGATAAGTGTATAATGAAAGTAACAGAACATGAAAAACAGTTTCACCTCTACTCCATATGTCTTCGTGCAAGATAAACATAAGGAAGCTGAAGCTAGGGCATTACCCTGAAAAATTATTTGCCCTGGTATTCTTTTAAATCGCTCTCGGGATTACAATTCAGTGCCAGCGCGCCAACTGCTATATATAACTTCTTTGATATTTTATTACATACATTAATGTTAAGACACTTATGGTTGTTGTCGATCATTCAGACGTTGATTGCCTTCAATAATACTCCCACGAGAAAATAAACTGTTGCCTTACAAATAATCTTTTTCTGAGGAAATCGTTAACTTAATCGTGCAGTTACTGGTTTTCTTTGAACTTTTCAACCTTAAATATGATTAATGCAAAAAGCCATGCCATCAGTGACGTTTGAAAAGAAAACAAATCATAGCTTTCAACTTTACCATGCGCACTTTTTAAAAAGAATGTTCAGAATGAATGCCTACGTATTTATAAAAAAATAGCTAAGCGTCGACAAAGCGCAAATGAATTTCAATAAGTTGATGTCTTTAGCAAACTTAGATGATGAAATCTTAAGAATGTGATTACTTTGTGCTTATTTGTACTACTTACTTGTAAAACCTGCAGTAAAGCAACAATATACTCCTCAGGGACCCCTCTAGGTAACACGACCTCCTGTTGGGCCTATGATTTCACATAACCGATCGGCGCGGAACGTATTGTCTAACTCGCTACCCGCAGGACTGTTTGACAACTGGCCGCAGACGTAGCTAATAGCTATCCACGTGGGTTTCGCGATTTTTCACGGTAGATCGTCCCACACTATCCTTTTCTGTTATATCGTGACCTTACCGTCACTGAATATGATGTGTTTATACTCATTAATATTCTGAACGAAAGATGTTATTGCTATTGACAGCAAGTTTGGTTCTCAAATGTGGTCTTATAGATGACTTTCCATCAGCCCTTGATAACTTGATGGCATAGACGCAAGAATACTGAAGATTTTGCTGTAGAGCACTTAACAAACATTTTAGATTATCTGGTATGAGACTCAAAGTAATAAAATATAAGTTGAATGGTTTCAAGCGTGCATTCATTGTGAAACATTCTGAATCAGTTAGGTACCTTCGAAACATGCTGATTGTTTTCATTCTGCTTGTATTCATGAAATTTATCAGATAGCTCCGACAATCGTTTCGACCACAAACGGTCATTTAGAAAAAAAGCACATTTAAAACAAAATATAGATATAAAATAAAATATAGTTGTATGGACGATTTTTGCAGATACTATTGTTAAAAAATGAATAATAAAAAGGTCTAGCCAACGGGAGGTATACTTCTTCAGCCGAATGCTTAGCGCATTATTCATCAATCTACAAGAGAAATTTAATAGGAGCCTCCATATATCTAGCACCTTATTAGACAAACGTATACACACGGAATACACATTTTGATCAGTTACGAGGATGAATGCTTTCAGTGTCCATATTGTTAAATAATATGTTTTAGGGAAAATCTTTTTTCTTTTATTAGACGTTTGTGATAATATTTTTCTGTATGTAAAATTTTTGCTTTTATCTAAGTCAGTCATGTGTGTAGTCAAATATGAGCATAAAGCTACCGAAGATTTATCTATCTGTTGCCACCTAGTAGCACGTATCTGTTCTTTCAAACGCTATCTACTTTTAGTTTGACTTATGTAACACTTGCCGCAAGAACAAGTAATTATGTAAACACCTTCATTTTCTAAATGTACTTTATCTTTAGTTAGAACAAAATTTTATCTATATTATTATACGTACTGTTATGAAAGATAATTAATTATCGCCTGTATTCATAAATGAGCATATGTGATCTTTTCTTGGGATTTGCAGGCTTAAGAAGAAATGAAAAAGTATTGGCCTTGACTAGTGTTCAAAAGACCCGAGTTCAAATCTCGGTCAAGGCCAATACTTTTTCATTTCTTCTTAAGCCTGCAAATCCCAAGAAAATATCACATATGCTTATTATACGTACTATTAAGAACTAAAATATCATGCTGTCTCCGCTTTAATTTTTCCGAAAGGCATTGTACATAAGACAAACTCAACTTTAATTTATTTTGTCCTGGCTGACAGTTTATTTGATTTGGACGAGCACTTTTATTTAAAAAACCGCTGCAAATTGAATCAATACTTCCACATCCAATTGTCAAAATGACATTTACGTTTTTATTTCTTATACTATACGATTAGTAAGGTTTTGAGCATTTTTTCTCTTTACACATTTTTTTAAGACAAACAGTCCTCATGATAGCAAAAATATATACATTTTTAAAACCGATTTTTTCCAAATAACTCGAAAATTATTAACTTAACAAAAAATTACAAGAGCGCGTTCTGATCAGAAATTTGATTTTCTATATAATACCAAAATTTTAAAAAAATCGTACGAGCAGGGTTCAAAATAGGTTTTTTGGAAATATTTCGAAAATGTCAAAATTTTGGATAAATTTTCTAAGACACTTTTTGTGAGAAATTTTATTTCCTATCTGATGGCATTTTCATTTTTTGAATATATTAAATATATTCGGAGATATTTAAGAAAAACCGTTTTCTTTAAGTGACGCTTTTTTTGCTAATATCTTCTAAACAGTTTGCTGTACCGAAAATTTATAAGAGCTAATAATACTCGCAGTTATACTACTAATCACATACTAAAACGAAAAAAATATAAAAAAATAAAAATTTTCAAAAAGGGTAGTTGTTCCCCATTTCGCCTCCTTCCCGATACCCTACTTACCCCACAAACAATAGGTCGCTTTGGGTAGTTGAGATTTACACGTTTGCCAAATTTCAAGTTCATATATTAAGTCTTTCGAAAGTTATCGTGTCCACAAACAATACCACAGACACACACACAGACAAGAAATTTGTTTTTGCTCAATTTTTTTTTGCGTTTTCGACCATTTTAAAGCGAATGAGCAAATAAAAAATTTTGAAAATTTTTTCGCGATACAATGCTTCCCATCCGTTGGATGTGGAAGTAATTGACCAAATATTCTTATTGCAATAACTATTTCTCACTAGCGCTGATTTAAGATGATATATTTCTTTTTTGTAAAGAACTTTCGTCTGAGATTCTTTGTGCTCTAACAAATAACTTCCTTATAAAACTATTATTTTGAGTGGGAGGATGGTTAGATGTGGATTTAAATATCTGTCTGTGTGTGTTAGTTTTCTATAAACCTTGTGGATATCAAGAAAGATAAAGTAAATATAGTAAATTTTATGTCAGGATTTTGACTGTTCAAATGATTTAGAAACCTACCTAACTCTTCCATACTGTGCGGCCAAGTAACAAAACTATCATCTGCATACCTATAACAACATTTTGGCTTAAACTGAACACTATTGATCGCTACCTTTTCAAAATTTCCATAAACAAATTGGCCAGTATAGGACTTAGAGGTGAAGCCATTGCAGAACCTGATTTTTGTTCATAAAAATTACCTTTCCATAAGAAAGTGCTCAGATAATCTTGGCTATCGGGTTACCTAGAGATCTATATGTGTCCTTCCGTAAATAAAGAAACCACGTCAAAATTAACTAGAATGTCAGCTTCTGAAATATTTTATAACATTAATAAAGTCTGAAGAACTCTTGATGATGGTACTTCTTTTTCGTACATAAGGTTTTAAATAGCACAAAATTTTGCCAGTCTGTAACAAGGACTGTCAATCGTATTGACTATAGGTCTTAACGTGACAGTTATATGAATTTTGGACAAACCATACAATTGAGGTACCTTGCAATCAGAAACAGTTAAAAAAGACTTCATCTCATTCGAAATGTTTGAAGTAGTAATAAGATCATTAGCAATTTTGGAAATTTCTTAGCTAGGATCTCGGGATAATTACTTCCACATCCAACGGATGGGAAGTATTGTAACGCGAAAAAAATTTTCAAAAATTTTTATTTGCTTATTCGCTTTAAAATGGCCGAAAACGAAAAAAACAAAATTTGAGCAAAAAAATATTCTTATCTGTGTGTCTGTGTATCTGTGGTTTTGTTTGTATACACGATATCTTTCGAAAGACTTAATAGTATAAATCTCAACTACCCAAAGCGACCTATTGTTTATGGGGTAAGTACGGTATGGGGAAGGGGGCAAGTTTGGGGGGTAACTACCCTTTTTGCAAAATTTTATTTTTTTATATTTTTTTCGTTTTAGTATGTGATTAGTAGTGTAACTGCGAGTATTATTCGCCTTTATAAATTTATAAATATTAGCAAAAAAGCGTCACTTAAAGAAAACGGTTTTTCCTAAATATCTCCTAATATATTTAATATATTAAAAAATGTAAATGCTATCAGATAGGAAATAAAATTACGCTAAGCATTCGGCTGAAGAAATGTACGTTCCATTGGTTAGACGTGTGACTTTTTTTAAATAGAACCTAATGTTATTTCAAGGAAAAAAATAGCTGAACAAAAAGACGCGTTCGCAGTCTTTTTACTATAACCAAGAAACTAAAAAAGATATCGACCTCCGGTTGCCAAATTTAATTTGCTTGATTAATAAGATTTTTGAAGAATGTTCTAATGGACAATGGCCAATAATTTGGCATGAACATTTTTTCATACATAATGCAGGGGAGGCGTTGAGGCAGAGACAGCGGAAATTTTTAAAAACCGAATTACAATTTCTAGAAAAAAGAATAAAAGATGAGCAAAAAAGTATTCTTATTTCATGTCGCTAAAGTGAATCATTTTTTAAGCAAGTCAAGGAATTGTGTTTCCATATACTTTGCAGCAAATAGAACAAAAAATTATATTTTTCTATTTTTGAAAAAAAAACGTGTTTTTCAAACTTGACAAACTTGAAAAGATGTTCTAATAGACAATGGTCAATAATTTGGCATAGAGTACTTGTTCATGTCTTAAGCAGGGTTGGCGTTGTGGGAGGGACAGCGAGGTTTTTTGGTTAAAACATTTTTTTCACAAATTAACAAAAAACAATTGCAAGGACAATATGAACAGCCGAAGCAGAATCAATTATCAATCCTGATATCAACAGCAATTCATTTTAAACGTTTGGGTGGGTATAGTCGGTGACAATTTGGTTGGACCATTTTTCTTGCCACAAGTAATTAATGGGGTTGTAGACCATATTCTTTATTGCAGAATATGAATCTACATAAAAAATAATAGACCCCTGTGTTTARTTTCCAAAGCGCTTAGATAAACGTAAAAAAAATGGTAAAGTTTAAATTTTTGAATGTGTGACGTAGTTTGACCCTGCCGCTTGTGATTTAGGCATGGGTAACACTTTAAAATTTAGGGTGTTGATACAACAACACTGATACCGCTTGATGTGTCAAGACAATGTGTCAGCACAATTGTGTCATGACACAGCAATAAAGTGGAATCACTCAATCTCTGAGATTTGGACACACACTTTTCGTCACACGTGTCATAGAATAAATCATTTATATTTATAATGTATTACTATGCGTGTTATTTGTAATGCCAAATGTGATGCAAACAGTAATATATCCATATATAAAACATGGTACATATGTAGATTACGTTCAAGCAGGAAACAGAACAGATAAATATACCGTAACAAATTAAATTAAGCAGATATTGTTAAATGAAATTATTCATTATCTAATAGCTTAGAGCATATACTTCAATAAACATAAATATGTTTTATTGAAAATATTACTTAAAAGTTCAAGTATACTTTCTGCTGCCAACCGTTTAACCTTTCTTACAGCTAAATTAAAATAATGTTGCAAATCAGTATAATTTTCTACAATCCACATCACACATAGCTATTTTGCTGACAACTTTAGAATTTTCTTCTTTTCCAAATTAAAATATTCTTGTATTTCTCCTAGTACTGAGCACCTCTTTTTGCCTTTCCCAAAATATAATAATTGTAGACAGATATATAATAAAATTACACTTACAAATAGTATATTAATCATTATTATTAACAAAATTTTGTTTGAACTTGTCAGGCAAATTTTGAGGTTCTTCGTCTTTGACAAAGATTACAAGTGTAATCGAAACGTCAGACTATTAATTTTTTGTCAGTGTTTTCAAGAGACAGCGATCTATCCGACAAAATATTATCTTATTATATTATGGATGCTGAAAACATTCACCCTCGTAAACACCTTTTTTGTTTACATTTATTTATTTATTAAGTTATCTTGTTTTTGTTTTAAGAATTTGCCCATAAAATAGTGTTTTTAACCCCCTTTTCCCCATTTAAAGATTATTGTAACGGAATTTCCCCCAAATGATAATTTTCTCACGAGTTGGCAAGACTGCACACATCAATGTGTCAACATTGTAGCAASTGTAGGKGAACCGTACAGTAMCATTGCGCCGCACCACTGCGTGTTTGACTTAAAAATTACAAACCCTTTGGTTCCATCTTGTGCCCAGTATTGTAAGGTGTCATGGTATCACCGGTATCGCATACGATGTGTTAATACGCATGACACTTCGAAGGGTGTCAACACAAAAGTGCCATTCAACACAGTGTTACCCATGCCTATTGTGATTGGTAGCAGCTGTGTGTTGTTGCCAGAGCACAATAATTTTCAGCGTTCCAGTTGCCTATGCGTGTTTTTCGCTGTCAACTGCCGACGAACGGACGACGAGCGTCATCATAACCTCTCAGTAATGCTCGTGTTGTTTGCTTCTGTTTATCGATCACGATTATATCGTTCAAAATGCGGACGAAATGGCTACTGAAAAGAAATGTTTTGTGCCAACATGCACAAATACTAGTATTGCTGCTCCAAAGAAATTTTAATTGTACTCGAAGAAAAATCAAGACGAAAATTGTGGTGAGATGCACTAACAGCAAGTCGCTTGTGTTAAAGAAACTAGAGGCAAAAAATATAAATCCTCCTCGCAAAACAAAGCCAAACGCAAATGTAAACAAACAAATCATCTGTCTATCTGTACAGTGTTGCCAGTTGCCACTGGGGCTGATAGAAATTCCGCTAGATTGGCGTATCGAATCCGCTAAAATTTTTAAAACATGGTAATCTGTTGATATACAAGGGGATTTATTACTTATTTTACATAAATAATTATTATTTTTCTACATATTATGCTATAACGTAAAAATTTCTTTGTCGAGCTCATCGTGTTCATTCCAGAAATACGTTTCGTTGCTTTTTACTTGGTTTAAGATAATAATATCTGCGTCATTTGACAATCTGAGCTGCAACGTGAAACACACAAGCACTAGTGAGACGTTGGTAAAATTTTGAATTGGTTGGTAAAAAAAGCAGGAAATATATTTCCCAGGCAAGGAATACAGTAATCATCGAGTCACCTCGTCGATTGTAGATACTTCATATCTAAGTATATATTTATACGCTAAAGTGAAACAGTTAATATTAATTAAAGACTTTCTTATTCCGTTAAAATATTCGCTAACTGCTAAAACGTATATTTTTCCGTTGGGTGAGAATTTTCTCCGCTAAGTTGGCAACACTGACCAGATGTCTCTTCTATGTGTCAAACGCGAAATCACGGTAGGTTTACCGTGGCGAAATGCGATCCCCCCCCCCCACACACTAGCAATACTTGAATTTGGCGGAAAACTTTAGAGGGCAAAAATAAGACAATATAACATTAGAAATATTTTTTTGTTGCTAGTATCTCACTTCATTGGGTCTAGGAAAACCTACAAATGTGTTGCAATAACGATTTGTGATCGTCTCCAACCAGCGACATGCTATACTGTGAGAAAGGATTACCAATGGTTGCAAACAAATTCGTATAATCCCGGGATTTTTGAGAGTTCGGCAGTCGTTATGTCGAAAGTTTCGCCGATGTATTAAGATAGACGGTGGACATTCTGAACATTTGTTGTAATGAATTTTTTTGGTTTTTTTGTTTACTATTAATTTTCCATTTGTTGTATCCAAAAATTGTAAAGTTTGAAAACTTCGTTTTTTTAAATAAGTTTTTTTTTTTGCTTTTTTTGCTTAATATACCCTACCATGTATATGGAAACACAATTTTCTAAAAAATTATTAATTTTAGCGAAATAAGACTACCTTTTCGGCTCATCTTATATAGCTCTTTCTAAGAATAGTAATTCGGTTTTTAAAAATTGCAAAAAATTTTTTTTACCGAAAAACACCACTGCTTCAGCTACAACGCCGCGCCGCCTTGGCTTTGTATGTGAAAAAAATGTTTTATGCCAAATTATTGGCCATTGTTCATTAGAACATTACTCAAAAAACTGCAAAATTTGGAAAAACTGTTTTCGCAAAAATCTAAAAAAAAATAAAAAAAATTTTGTACTTTCAAACACCCTGTATATCAGAAACGAAGCATTTCCGGACCCAAGTTTATATTAATGTTTATATTAACTTCAGGAGCATGCACCCCAATTTATGACATCGAATTTTGAAACACCCTGTATATACCTAACGCCATTTGGATAGGTTGTATTGTGCTCCTTTTCTAGAATAGCGTATGTTAGATAAGCGTACTTTATTTTTATTGCCATTGCGGTTAACCACCTTTTTTTGATTTGGTGTCCATAACAAGAGTGCAACAATGGAAAATAAAACCTAAAATTCGCGCGGAAAAATACCCCGTTTATCATCACCAATTGGACTGTAGTTGAACGCGAATGCAGTGTACAACGCTAGGTGGCAGCAACATACAGAGCGCATTTTTACGCTTGCAAAGGTTTGGGAATAAAGCATTAGAAAGTGATTTTTTGACGAAATCAAACGTATTTTTTACGGACAGATAAAAGACATATGCAGGGTATTTATTTGGCAGAATCTGGAAAATTTCTTTACAATTAGCGTAAAATGCAAACGAAAATGGTAGAATTTTGATAGCTTATCCCTGATTTTTTTGCTGTTTTGAGAACTTTTTTAGAGTACAGTCCTGAAAGTTTCACAATAATTGCTCTTCTTATATGTTCGTTATAGCTTTTTTAAAAACTTATATATCGAGCAGATTTTTCGTATTCCCTCTTAAATTGTCCTCCATTGCTAAATAGAGCAATATAAATAATGCCAGAAATGAGAGGAGGTAATATAAGAAACGATGCAGTATCTCCCTAATACACAAGTTGGAGGTTTTAAGGTAGGTACAACTTATCATCCAATTATAATAGCACAATTTAATAGAAAACTAAGTGGATTAAGACATTACTCCAACTACAATACAACAGAAAATAAAACTTGCAGAATTTTGTACGTAATGAGACCAAATCTTGCAAAACTTAGGGTTTTTGGCTGCATTGCATATTTACATCTCCCACAGGAAACTATAGGAACATTTGAATCTAGAATAAGGAATTGGTTACAGACAGATGTATACAGATGTGGTGTTCCATTACATGAAATGAACATAGCTAACCCACAGAGATTTGGATATATAATTATGAGAGGTAGTTATACAATAAGAAAACTTTGTTACCTAGAAGATTATAGTACCATACTGGCTTTAAACGCAGAATTACTAGTTGAAAACATACCACAAACCAAAAACCTTCGATGAAATTCGAACGATAGATGACAAAGACAACTTAAGAAAAACAATACACGGAACTTGTTAACATATCGCCGGGGTAGTTATTCTGCACTCAACTTCTATGAGAAAAAGTATGCGGAGATCTCCTGGTGCGGTAAATTTCGTATTCTTGAAACCGTTAACGTTCACTTTCATCAAGTTTCTTTTAGGAAATGGCTTGCTATTTGGTAAGAGAAAAGCGATTTCTCACAAAACTGTTACGGTGGTAAGGTAATTAGCGAACTCGTAGTGTAAATAATAATTTTACTACATTCTTTATCCTAAAAGTTAGATAATCCAAATGCGCGAATGGAAACTGAATGTGAATCTGAATTGCATGGATGCACTTTTTATTTTGAAAAATATAGTAATTATCGAGTCTTTATAATAATTACGGGTTTTTATTTAAAAGTTATCAAGTCGCTGACATAACATTCTAATGTACGGCACTTCGCATTCATTTAAACACATTGAACCGATTTCTTTTCTCTACTTTAAGCTAAAATCAACCTTGTGTTGTCATGGTTGCTGGGTTAATTTTAGCTAACATCAATTTTAATAAAGAGAGAAGAATACGGCCCATCGTTTATGGTCGGAACCGATCGCTTTTGTTTAAAAATCACCAAATTAATACCCGCCTCAGTTTAAAAAAATCTCCGTACAAAAAATCTCAGTCTTGCACAGGATATGCATACTTTAAAAGGCATACGATGGGTCGTTTGAAAGCTTACTTTCAGCAATAGACATTTCGAAGCCCTTTGTCTACTAAAAAAGGTCATGATAAACTTATCCAACTATCAAATCGAATTTCAATAAATGACATTGAGATTATTTTAGCAGCAGACAATAAATCCCTTTTTCGCGAAGTCTTAAAAGTACTAGTACTATAACGTAAATACATCAAAGTCGCGTAAGCAGAATTAAATTTATGACAAAAATTTTCTAAATTATTATTATTATTATAGGTACTAAAAATTTTCGAGTTCATTTAAACAGGATTATTTCGGTCTAAGAAACGTGGTAAAATCGGTTGGAATGAGTATCCTGCAGAAGAACATCACTATAACAGCAATATTTTCAGGCATGTTTTCTTCGAAGGAATTCTATCAAGTACTGATTTGTAATTTAATCACATTCTTGTTGTTTTTAAACCTAGTAATCTAGTGACCTGGATCAAAAATCTACAGCCAACCTTACCGATCATCATTGCTGGTTGCCTTCGTCATGTCTACTTCTCACTCTCACCTGTACCTCCTACCCAGGTAAATCATTAAAATTCTGAAATTCTCACAAGTAAACAAGTTCGCAGAATGAGTGCTTATCACAGTCAGCTGTAGATCGCGGTTCTCTCAATCTACATGTGCGCGTGTGTATTTCTAAAACATAATAACTGAAGTGTACACTACAATTTCCGAAAATGTCAGCCAGTTCTAATAATTCTAACAAGCTTGCTTTGGATGATGACCAAATGTTTGTCCTGATGAAGGTAAGTTTGTCTGTTTATTTATTTTAATTGTGGAAAACACAATAATTATAAGATGTAGACTGCTTTTTGGGTTCAGACGACATACCAGCTAATATGATATTATGATAATAGGTAATTAATCATTGTTTTGAAGCACGAAAATCATAACGTAACGTAGTGTTTCAAATAATGTATCTCCCTCCTAAAGTGAATTCTCCACGATTGCGACAGTTAATGTGTAAAAATATTATAAATGATCTCAGAATATAAAACGATTTTAACGAACAGTTCTTATATGACGATATTCAGCTCCAGTTTCAAGGTTGTCCATAATAGTGTAATTATTATGGGGACCTAGTAAGTGTTTAGTGCAAATATGCTTGTATCTTTACAAACCCATTTAACACTATGAAGTAAATTATTGAAACATCTATTTTATCGTGTCGATTCTTTTAAACATCGGATACTTATATCTGTACAATTAATGAACTGAAAATTGATTAATCCGATTTATTTCCTAGAGCTGTTTATATTTACTAAAGGGAAATAAAATAAGTAAAGTAATATTCAGTATCTAAAATTGTCAGTAAAACCTCGTTATTATGCGCACCCGCATGCTGTGAATTAGTTAAATTAAAATAGCTATAAGTTGTAATACTTTGGAATGCAGATTAAAACATACTTCTTAATTTTCTAAGCTTTACTTTTTGTTTTATTAATGTCATGATCATCTTGCCATCAATGCTAATTTTTTATTGCCACAGCAAAGCATTAATTTATTTACAGAGATAAGTTTCTGCTTATGTTCATCCTATTTTTGTGGGCGTTATAGAACCCCTTTCTAAAAGCATCAAATATCAGGTTGTTAAATAATTCTAACCAAAATACAGGCATTTGCATATAAAATGCACATGTATCTACTTGCAAATTGGGTAAAATCTATTAAATTGCCTAATTATTTTTAGAAAGTTGGTGAGTCAACGCAAGTTGTTAATTCTTTTGTTCTTTACGTTATAGGGTTGTAACGTTGTTCTTATGTATTCAATCGTTTGTTTGTTACCGCATCAATTTAAATAATCTTGCTGTTAATCATTTTCCACCCTATTCAAATCCAATTATTTATGCAAATTTCGTAATTTCATACATAAAAGTACACGCTTTTAAAGTCATTTGTTCTTTTGGCAGACTGATTTTTTTCATTATAATGCACCTTTGAAACATCTTATCAAAACTTTCATTTCATTTGCATCAATAATCTGAAAAAATTTAAAGCATTAGTAATTAGCGTAGGAAGGTTTAAGTACTTCAAATCGTTAAAAAAATAATCTTGAAGTGTATACTTTAATCTTTAAGCGAACTAGAAACAGAAGGTTGACTATATTAAATACTGAGGCATTTATGTAGTTGATAGCCGTAAGACTAAAAATATTAGTATTATTTAACAAGAATTTGCGTGAAATTAAAATAAGTACCTACTGGGTTTTGAAAATGTTAGCATGCTTCATTTATTTCTCGAAACCACTCCGATGATTGGTGATCGTTTACGTATTGCAAAGCTCTGAATTACGACTGCTTTATACATTGGTATACAGGGTTTCGTTACAAGCACTGCATCGGCAGTAGACAGGTCTGGCATTTTTTTAATTGGTTATTGTTGTGGTGGCATAACACTATAGATTAAAAATAATCTAATCTGATAATTAAATTTTAGAATTTATAATTTGGAATTTGAATACTATTTTATGAACATTATATTTATGCGATCTATATGCGTTTATTTTGGAAAAAATATATTGGCAGTGCATTATAAGAAAAAAAATATGTATTCTTTCTCATTTATATTGTTTTCTTACGCGAATTTAAAGGTCAACGCTAATAATCAAATTTTAGAAACACTTTTCTTTATATTTAAATAATGCTTGTGTTTAGTTTATCTGTGTATAACTTGATATAAATTGTTATATTGTTATAGATGAATTGCATATACATGTTCCTTTTTATCGTTGGGCGCTGGACCACAATTTACTTTGTCATCCCCCCCCCATCCCCCAGCAGCAAAGTATTGTTTAATCCCTCCATATTTTAACAAGTTACTTTCATAAAAAGATAGATTATTAAATATTCACGATTTTATTAATATCAGGTCGGTATATAATATGACTGACAAACTAGTTATAACGTTAAAAGTCAGAATCACGAATACTTACAAACCAGATTTATGTACAGATAGAAAAAGTACATTTTGTTGTGTTGGGGATTACCCGCATGTCAAGGACAGACACCCTGCAACTAATGTAATTAGTCATCCAACTAGAACCTATGATTGCAGTCAAGGGAATCAAGTCGGTAGATAAGCGCTCGGCATCTACTATACTATTCATTAATACCTTTGCATCGGTTTGAAAGAGGTGGGAGAAACAATTTACCTGCATGGAAAAATAAGAATGACGTAAACAGTTGCAAAACATTGGTTTATTATTTTTGGTAGGTACATAAGAGAACAATTTAATTAACGCTTGAAGAGTATCGAATACAGCAGGTAAACCAAAACTTATTTTATACACTAACATAGAAAAACTTTATACCAGTCAATTAATGAACGTCCTTTACATGTGCATATGTAATATAGTAATATCGACTAAAGTGAGCATTTGGGTATCATTTCCTCTTGTCTATATTATAGAAAAGTATACCCACTGTTTTTTTACTGACTTTCCATAATCAGAACTATATTATATATCCTAGATGAAATGCTTTAATATTAGAAAGACCAAAAAATAATATCAAGTTATTATCTGACTATAATCTTGAAATTCCGAAAATTTGTAGCAGTAGCAGCTGCTGTTTGTTTTCCGTATAACAAGTGTAACACTACTTGGCTCTAGTCAAAATATTCCAAGCATCAATCTACCTAAATACCTCGTTTCTCATCTTCAAGCTAACGATTTCCAAAATTTACCTGTTCTATTGCAACACAAGATTATAATTCTGTTATATCATATTTTTAAAATAATTATCATTAAAACTTATGTACAAACATCTGTCAATTACGCAAAAAAATTACCTGCGTCCAATACGCCTTTGATATATCGGAATTTTTACAACCCCAGTACAGATACGGTACACGGACAGATAATACCCATCATACTTCAGTATAGTATACTTATCGTCTTTGAAATTATCGTCAAAAGTAAATGGCTAAAACCTTGAAACAAAGACAAACAGTCAGCTTGTCTCCAGGCTGTTTAATTATTGATTCAAAATGTTCCACAATGAGTGCGCCTTCGAATGCATTCGACTGGATATTATATTTGACTACATCATAAGTACAACGAAGCCTATAAATATTTGAACTTATATGTATATCTTAGTGTAATAAGAATTAAATATTTTAAGTGATTTATGATTTAAACCGAATTTAGAAAACGCGTATTAATTTTTGGAATTGACTTCATCTAAATGTCACATTAAAAAATAAGCCTCACTCAACAGTTTTAACTAACTGTACTTTACTTTTGGTAATATAACCAATACAAGTACCAAGCAAAATATAATCTAGTTAATATTTTTTCTTTCCTTTACGTGCTAAATAAATGCAACTTATGGGTAAAAAGTCCCACGCTTTTTGCAGAGTTCAAGTTGAAATCTCGCAGGGTATAAGTTCTGGTAATACTGCAAAAATGTGTTTTTGGTTGTCGCTAAAGGCTGCAATAATGCAAAATTAGTTTAAACTACTAGTGGTGGTTTAGTTTAATATCTTCTATTGATTTACTTAACACCATTTTAAATTTTTATAACGTATATAAGTTTATCTATATGTTCACGAGACAGATCACGATTTCAACCTTTCCTAAGAAACTGTAGGTACTCCAATTAGGCATTGGAAATATTAAATGAATAGCCAAAATTTGTACTTAACTTAAAGTAGCTACCTATAAAATTACCTAGCATCTACTCACTCTCTCATTTCAGTAACAGATGTAGAACGCCGTACTGCATGTACGTGCATCAACCATTTCTAAAAGATGGCTAATATAATCAATGAATGTAGAAATTAGTGTAAATACGTATTCTACTTAACAGCACTTCAGAAAAATCCCATCCATCAAAAGCGATTTCTCCTGCACATCTGAATAATAGCTACTTCCTATATCACTTTTTCCAGCTTGCGCGGAAATCTTACCACGATGATGTATACGAATGTTGTCCTACGGGTTTGCTTGTTAACCTGGCGTTGGAGTCACTTTGTTGTTGTACATTCTCCTTTATTGAAGTTAAATTCATCTGCTCCGGTTAAGTTTACGTAACACAGATTCGTTACTTTTAACTTTTAGTTGTTTTATTGCGTTACGCAGCGTACACAGCTTCGTCCCATTTTGCGAGGTGAAAGGTGGGTTTTTGTCTTTATAGCATTACGCATACATATTGAAGCATTATATGAGTCGTGTGGCTACCTTAAATCTCCTGTTTACGGAAATTTTATTAAACTTATGTTTTTGTTGTTAATAATGCGACATTTAGCTAGAAACAAACTTATTTGTATTAGTGAATCAATTCTATACCTTTAGCTTATAATAAGATTTACTAGTATAAGCTTATTTCAAAATCTCACTTAATTGGGCGATGCGACTTGACTTTAAAATACAAAACATCATTTCTGAGTGAATCAATATTTCCCGCAGATTTTATTTCTTGTTGTAAAAAAGTAGCTAGTATTTCCAAAATAGTTAGCGTGACTTTTAGCACTGATTTTATTTAGGTATATCCTAAAAGACAGATGACTTGTCGCCATTAAGTTCTATGTACTTGAAACTTGTGATTCATTAAAACTAAACTAAGTCCAAGTTTGCTAATTCAATAGCATCTTGATCCAAAGAACTGAAAGTTCCAGACCACTTTGTGACTCCTCCTAGGACTAGTACTTATGAAAATTTGGCAATTCTTGTGATTTAGGATATTCTGCACAATTTTTGCAAAATGTTGTTAGATTAAATTTTTGCGAAAAACTGTTAGTTCTCAAGTTAATTGAATAAAAAACATAAATAGCGCATTTAATAGTAAATCCTAGAAACATTACTGGAATCGTTCTTAATTTTATATGAATTTTACTTCCACATCCAACGGATGGGAAGTTTTGTATCGCGAAAAAAATTTTCAATAACTTTTATTTGCTCATTCGCTTTAAAAAGGCCGAAAACGCAAAAAAACAAAATTTGAGCAAAAAAAAAATTTATTGTCTGTGTGTCTGTGTCTGTAAGTCTGTGTCTGTGGTATTGTTTGTGGTCACGATAACCTTCGAAAGACTTGAATGAACTTGAAATTTGGTAAACGTATAAATCTCAACTACCCAAAGCGACCTATTGTTTGTGGGATAAGTAGGGTATCGGGAAGGGGGCGAAATTGGGGGGTAACTACCCTTTTTGCAAATTTTTATTTTTTTATATTTTTTTCGTTTTAGTATGTGGTTAGTAGTATAACTGCGAGTATTATTAGTTCTCATAAATTTTCGGCACAGCAAACTGTTTAGAAGATATTAGCAAAAAAGCGTCACTTAAAGAAAACGGTTTTTCCTAAATATCTCCGAATATATTTAATATATTCAAAAAAATGAAAATGCCATCAGATAGGAAATAAAATTTCTCACAAAAAGTGTCTTAGAAGATTTATCCAAAATTTTGAAATTTTCGAAATATTTCCAAAAAACCTATTTTAGACCCTGCTCGTACGATTTTTTTTAAATTTTGCTATTATATAGAAAATCACATTTCTGATCAGAAAGCGCTCTTGCATTTTTTTTTGTTAAGTTAATAATTTTTGAGTTATTTGGAAAAAAACGATTTTAAAAATGTATATATTTTTGCTAATATCACGAGGACTGTTTGTCTTAGAAAAAATATGTAGACAGAAAAAATGCTCAAAACCTGATTACTAATCGTATAGTATAAAAAATAAAAACGTAAATGTCATTTTGACAATTGGATGTGGAAGTATTGATTCAATTTGCAGCGGTTTTTCAACAGCAAGGAGAAAAAACTTCGGTCATTTCTGGGCTATAAGTATAACCGAAATATCAACCGATAGTTGAAACCTACAGGTTTCTTAACTAAAAGAACAGGTTATCCTGCTTTTAATTTGATTTAATTAATTAACTAATTAATGCTTGATTGGAAAGTAATTTTTACCAAAACCACTTACTTTGACCTTGAAAATTTAACGATTTATTGTATTTTTGTAGGTACTAATAAAATCTGACAAATAGTGTATTTTCGTCAATCTTTGAGCAGAATAAAGATAACCTCACAAACATAACTAAAAACAACTAAACTAAAAATATGACTTAATATCAAAATAGGCATAGAACTTTTTATTTTTGCAGTTTTCATTTTATAACGTTTAACTGTATATTTCTCTGAAAATGCACTATATTTGTATTAACAATAAGTACATTGTACATTTCCAATATATTAAAAGTAGGTAACTTTAAATGTAAAGAAACTTTTAAAATTGATTATGAAATCCATCACAAGAATAAATGTTCAGAAAAGAAATTTCCGTAGTAATACGAAATTAGGTATTATCTAAACCTACTTTGATATATTATATTATCATTTGTTATGCAAAGGTTATTTATTTGTTATTTACTTTTCTAGTAAAATTTGTACATTTGTATTTATTGACCTTTATACGTGATCTTCAAAAACAAGAAATACGACATACCAACAAAGCAGGCGTCGATCTTTAAAATTTTGTATTTCTGTATTTCTGAATATTTTGTTTTAGCAACATTTTGTGCTACCTTTATCACTTAATGAATGAATTTTATTCGTATTCTAAATTTCCAAGGCATATGTGATTTTTTTAAACTAAAAACCAAGTAGGGCTTATTCTCAAAATATGAAATTAAACGCGAAATTATTTTATCATTCATAGGTAGGTACCTAATGTGTCGAATTGAAGACAAACTATATACTTTTTTTCATGGATGCAGAGATGAATACCGAACCCTACAACTTGAAAATGTCATCCTAAAACACCACAAAATCTTGTTTATAAATGGGGCCTACCCGCTAACACTGAATATGAAATAAAAAACGCCGAGAACTTGTAAGTATAACGTAAACTTTGTCGTTAATTTCATATTTTGTATACAGTGGATAAAATCTAGATCTACGATCGGCATTTTCAGAACTGTCAGCTACCTTTGGTAGATCGAAGTCCATGGATAGTGAGATCCTGAGATCCCGTGTCCTAAGCATCAGATTGATCTCGGGTTTGTGCTAGATTGCTTGTAAGCTGCCAAAACAATTTTTTGAGGTAGGGTCACCGAGGTGCAATTTTTGATATACTGTTTTATCACAGTCGTTAAATGTGATTTTTGATGCTAAAAAGTATGATGGTTAGCGACGAATTTTGATTAAGGCTATGACGGACATGCACCATGGTACGTAAAGGTGTCAAAATTCTATTTTGATCAGTAGATGTCGGTGAACGTGGTTTTTGATACTGAACATGAAAGTATAGTTTTCCCATTGGAATAAAGTTATATGGAGGGTCCTTTTGTGTAGAAATCAATCGTAAATTTGTACAGGAAACTATCGCTCTCACAATGGGTTTACTGCAGACACGTCGTGCCGCTACCATAAGTTTGCATAATTAGGGTGGTCTACAAACCTTCCAGTCCCGTATTGGAAATTATCATCATGTTTAGAAAAGAGGATGTCCTACCATTTAGAACAGTTTTAGATATAAATTTGAATAATATTCGTTACACATATTTGTTTTCTTATGTGTATAAGTACTTATTTGTTAGGATTTAAGCAGAATTTGTAATAAAGCGCTTAATCCTTATTCATCAAGTGGGTTGAATCCTGTACTGCCGGGGTACCTGCAACTAATTTATGACTTTATTTGTCCGTATTTTCTAAAGGGAACAGAAATGGTACGTAATCCACCATTATTGGAGTTAAAATGTTTTATCGCGGCAATACAACCTTAGAAAAATAGGTAAAGCATACACATACGATGGTTTTTGGTTCATGTCAAATTGGGATTAAGGGTACGAGCCATGGATGTACAAAAGAGGGGATTCAGCTTTTCACATTCTAAACTGATTCCAACATGTGATCAGAGTCTAAGCGTTTATTTGTAGAAAACATTGGATCTTCCAGTTGACCAGTTGTGTATGTACAATGACTAAGCTTCATGTTCACGGTCACACACTAGTTGGGCGTTTGCGTGTTTGTTTTTATTTGGTTTTATGATGTGCAAGACGCAGGGAATGATTTCCACATAATTGTTAACGGTAGCAGTGATAAGATGATCAGGCAGTGTCAAATGTGCAGAAAGATTGATATACGTTAACCCAATGTTTCATTTGACAGGTATGTAACACCCAAGTAGTATTTAAGGTTAGGATTCATAGGCGTGCGGTTTTTAAATTACTTATTATGCCGATATTTTACAACACTACTACTGAAAGATGAATTGTTTACTAGTGTATAACAAAATATGAGTTTTATATGTGTGCAAAAATCATATTCATACAATATTTTTTTCCTATCTAGGTATTATTTTAGGTTTCCGAAGCATACTGAAGAATGCAAAGTACGACACGCCACTGCCGCGGGTGGAAAACAAAGTTTGTTATTGCACTAACTTCACGCCATTCAGATGTTGGCATCACAACAATGCGCTTTCTGTAAATGAGATGCGGTATCCCCTCTTTTATACATCCATGGTACAAACTACAAGCACCATGCCACCTAAAGTATGATATGAAATATTTACTTGAAAACTGATCCATTACTCAAGGTGTGTTTGTTATAATATTTAAATTTTCTTTAGAAAATATACTCAAAGCTATAGCCACTTTGTTCGTCGCCTTATTTTAATTTTAAATGACGCGCGCGTCCCGCTACTTATACGCCCGCCAAATGACAGATGACGGAGCAGAACTTTCTAAACTTACCGAATTAAAAGAAAATCAAGTAGGAGTTTTTTTACTATAAAAACTTAGTGTTCCTGTGTATGTAGAGGGTAGCATCATTGCATGTTACCTAGCAAGTGGAAACAATGTGGCTGCCTCTGCAGGAGCGTACTGAAGTGGGGTCATTGCGTTCCCAAGAATCGGCGTGAAACTGGTTTTGGATTATTTTGTTTGCCAAAAAATCAAGAATGAAAATAAGCATGGGTCCTGTTTGTTTACAAAAACAAGCGATCTGGCGCTTAAAGCTGTCATTTGTGAAGTTAGGTGCAAATGTCAAACTATGAATTTTAACAGTATGACAGTATGAGTAAACTTCTCTCCAATTTTTTGCAGACAGTATGGCTACAGTGACGGTACCCTCTATATACAGGTACACTACAAGTTATAAGTTTACGCTCTATTGAAGCAAGGGGATCGTGAATTTTATTTTTTTTTATGGGTCCTTTACCAGCATTTATTTAAATGTGGATAACCATCTTTCGCTTACCCTTACGGATTAACGATCTACTATACAGACAGTTCCCTGTAGGCAGTGACGGCAGCTTTCTGAAGGTTGCTTTTACATTACATCTTGTAGCCAAGTTGCTTTAATAATTCATTATTTTTGGAATATAAAAGGACATAATATGCGGTTTGCACCTCTGTCAAAAATCGAACCTCTTGAGGCTGAGATACTTTTACCTGCTTTKAGGTGGACCGTTTGCGGCCCACGATATATGCAGGGAAAGTTCAATAAGTAGAGTTGCAAAAGTAGTGGTAGGGTCATTTCCCCCGTTCTGATAATAGATATGCGACATTCAACAAATCGAAATTGTGAACGAATAACAACTTTATCGCTTTGCCCGAAATTTATATTTTTCATAAATATGAATTAATAAATAAAAAAAAGAAAATAAAACATTTATTTAAATCACTGTATATGATCAACTGATAAATGATACTTCCAGCTTCAAACATTCTCATTTTTTTATTTATGAACACCGTTTATCTTTGATTCCAAATTTTTGTATGGCAGACTTATTTTGTTTTCGAGAAACAAAACTTCTTTTTTGTAATTTAATTTACCTCTAAAATTTTCTATTAACTTCACTAAGTTTTTGTCCAGCAATAGCTTTTCCCACAGATTACCAAAGCGTATTTAATCAAATAATGTTCAATATAAAAATGAAATACTTGGTACCTGTGAGTAAATTTACTTGACACGAAACTAAGTACACGTCCAAAAATAAATTTTATAAATTCAAAGGATCAATTTTACAATACATTTACCTCTTACAGACTGAAGAAATTGGAAATTTTTCCTCACTGATAAAAAGATAGGCCAAAGAAGCAATCAAAGCGATTTCGGAAAGGGTTTAATTTCAAACAAAATTACGCCTATGCCATGTGGCCTGCGTCAGAACAATCTGTGGACAGCTGTTTCTGCTTAAAAATCCTCCGCAGCACAGCTGTAGTCCCAAGGCAGACAACAGCATAGATTTGGCTTCCCTTATATAAGCCAATGTAGGCCAGGTGTGATTGCAGGTTCCCCGTAAAGACGGATGGATAATACCGTTTAGTTACCCTAGATGGCATGGTGTTATCCACATCATAATTCTCGCCGTTGAATTTCTGTTTCCACGTTGTGTCTTGCTTTAGTATTATTTGGTGTAGATACCTACATGTAATATTGTATAGTATATTTTCTGGAGTCCGCAACAAACTAATAAGAGTTATACAGAGCTTATATAAAAGAAATGTTAACTACATAATATTTAAAAAGATGAAATCAGAGGAATTTGACATAAAGGAAGGTTTAAGTCAAGGAGGAGCACTAAGCCCATTGCTGTTTATAATTTACATAAACAAAATAATTAAGAAATGCACTGTAGTGACAAAGAAAGTGGAAATAGGATACTTTAAGATGAAAGAGGTTAAAATGTCAGAATGTGCTTTTGCTGACGATATAGTAATCATGGCTGATAACGAAGGAACATTACAGGATAGTATAACAACATGGAACATGGTTATGAAAGAAGCGGGAATGAAAATAAACACTGATAAAACAAAAGTAATGTTAGTAGCACAGGAACAAACCGACATGAATATAAAGATTGATGACAAGATAATTGAGCAGGTGCAACAGTATAAATACTTAGGTGTGAGCATTGAAAGGAGTGGAAACCAAGAAGTGGAAATAAACCAGCGAATACAGAACATAATGAAAGTGCAACAAGCTTTGTACAAAAGCCTGACATACAAAAAAGAAGTTTCTGTAGAAACGAAGCTAAGTGTGTACAAAACAATCTGTCGGCCTATCCTAACGTATGGGTGTGAARCATGGGTGTTGWCAAGGAGCCAGAGAAGCAAATTACAAGCAGTGGAAATGAAATACCTCAGAGGAGTAATGGGAATAACTAAAAGAGACAGAATAAGAAACGATCAGATACGAGAACATCTGAAAGTACAGTCATTATTGGACTTCATCGAAACAAGACAGGTTGCGTGGTGGGGACATTTAATCCGGATGAATGAAGACAGGCAGGTCAGAAGAGTATGGGAAGCCAGGGCTGGTGAAGTGAAAAGAAGGGGACGACCAAGGAACACATGGGACAGTAACATGGGAGAAATTTTAAGGAAGAAAGGTTCTAGTTGGACAGAAGCAAAAGTGCTGGCAAGAGACAAAAAGCAGTGGCAACATTTTGTGCATGGTTAATACGATATCTAATAGACTACCCTACACCGAAAGGTAGATGGGTGAACGATTATATATATATATATATATATATATATATATATATATATATATATATATATATATATATATATATAACGTTAAATGGAAATAGCAGTCGTATTTAATTATATTTAAATCTTCGGTTTAAGGGGAATTCGACTTTTGTTGAAATTATGTAAACTCTTTTTTCTTTGCCAAGCTTTCGATTTTATTTTAAATCTTCTTCAGGGCTTCTACAACATTTATAACAGTATGTACCTAAAACTACATGTAACTCGTAACCTTACTGAAATTGAGGTTTATAAAAGGGGGCCAATTTTATCTTCCAAATCTTGCATAACTTATATAATTTGATTGAATTTGAAGTTTCATTACAGATTTGATTAATGACAAAATATGAAAGTTGCAACATAGCCACCACATTTTTCATAAATTTATGCCTGCCGATTTACTATGATTTTAATATTTCTTCTGATAATAAATAGGTGTAAATATTACTCAAATTTTGTGTATCCGATTTTTTATTTATTGTGTTAGCACTTTTATTAATTTGGTACATTTCTAAAATCAAACGTTTATTTGTAACATTCTCTTTTTCTAAAATTTTGACTTCTTCCCAATTTATTATGTGATTATTTCTAATTACGTGTTCTCCTAATGAACATCGATCTCTATCTTTTCTAATATCACTTTTATGCAGTGCTATCCTACTGGATAGCCACTGCGATGTCTGTCCCACATAAATTTTTTCACAAGTATCACATTTTAAAGAATAAACAACATTCGATTGATATTGTAATGGAATTTTTGATTTCAATTTGCTAAATAAATTTGAACCCTTTTTAAAATTTTTTAATGCTATTTTTATACCCTCATTTTGAAAACTTCTAATTAATTTTGTTGCCAAACCTGTAATATTTTGAAGAGATCCAAACCGAGATACTTCTGAATTATGATTACTTTGAGAATCATGGTTTTCTTGCTGCTCCACTCTGTCTAAAACATTCACCGAATTTAAATTTTGTTGATTAATCGCACAATCGTTTTGTAAGTAATCAATAGTAGAAAATAAAATTTTGTTTATCAAAGTTTGCGGGTAAGAATTTTGAAGTAACATAATTTTTAATTTTTGTAAATTCTTATTTATGTAATTTGGATGTGAGATTTTTTTAATTCTGTGTTATTTTGTTATGATATTTTCTTGTTATTTTTTGTTCTGGTGTTATTTTGTAGTCTGTAAGTACTGAATAAACCAGTAAAACTTATTCTTCATTAACTAATTTAAACGTTGACAAAAGTAACTAACACCGACACCAACAAACGGCCAATGCGACGATTTAATTGTTATTCGTTTAGTATACGTTTTGTTGGATATTTTATACCTGTTTATGAAAACGAAAATACGGAAATCTTCCGACTCATTACCAATCCGTAAGAGGTGTGGCAGCCGAGTGTTCATAGCCATGTTTAGTGATATAAACAAATCCTGGGCCGCAAACGGTCTCAACACCGACAGCAGGTAAGATATCTCAACTGCAAGGTCCGATACCGCTGTTCCTATGGTCAAAATGCCCATATTTCGTACAAAATTCGATATATTGCTTCATAAGTGTTGATAAGTGTGATTTTTTATGTTGAGTATGATGATACATACATATCAATTTCGATTAAGATTGTACACCTTGATAGCTAAAAGTGCAAAAATTAATTTTACTTAATGGACGTCGTTAAATAGTTCACTGTCACACATTGTGTAGAAAACAATTAAAAGAATACAGACGGGATATTTACTAACACAAGAAAACACTCAGTCTTCGCTAACTTCATTTTAATGCAATTTTATATTTTCCATGCACGTCATAATCTGGTACAAATAGCAACTTAGCAACCCTTCACCTTAGTGCTAATCAATCTTCATCGTCATCATCTTCCGTCGTCTCCTCAGGTTTCTCTCCTCTTGTAACTAAGTGATATGTTTCGGCTTCTAGTGCAAGCTTGCGTATGTTGGCCAAACATCCTGCTGCTGCCTCCTGTAGTTTTTCGTCTGTGGAAGCTACGGCCTTCAGTAAGAAAGGTACTACACCACTTTCATGCATTGTGATACAGTTGAAAGGATTTTTGGACAAATGATACAGGGCGAGAGCTGCTGTACGGTGCACATTTGTATTGGAATCCGCCATGTAAGCTACCAGAGGCGTTATAGCTCCCAGCCTGTTGAAAATAGTGTTCGTTACTTAAGGGTATAGGAAACAAAAACAAAACATGGCATATTTGCTATATTCCCTTCACTAAGGCAAAATTTCTAAGCAACTGCATTGTCTTAACGTTGAAATTTCTGAAACTCGCTGATTGACATTTTGTGCATGGTTATGTCGATTAGTATCGAACATTCATCTGATACATATCCAAAGCAAAAGCTTTAAGATTTTGCGTTAATCTACGTCATTTAAGGGATAGTAGCAAATTATGCTGTTTTATTTTCAGTTATATAATTTCTTGCCATAATGCTGTTCTATAAAAAGAGTTTTACTCCAAATTAATGTGCCTAACCGTACTTGAGCCTTAGATCGAATAGATCAACTGACAATGAAACTGAATTAGCGAAACTGACACCAAGCCACTTGGGAACACAATAAGACATACAAAGTACCACGATTGATTGCGCCACTGTTACGGAAGGAAAAAGGCATTGTCTAATTCGACAAAAGACGCCATAAATATCTAAAACGAATCTAGTTCATCTGCTTACGCTATTGAACTCACGAAAATGAGATTGCGACACTATATTAGTCCTCTATCGTTCAGCCCGTACCCTGCAGTTTCAACGAAAAAACCTATATCCATTGCTTCAGATCTTTAAAATTTTCTTCTGACCAGTACATTAATTTCATTGCCAGATATGATTTATGTCGGGATCCTAGGGCTTACTAATAAAACTGCTTAAATAATAACTTTTCAAATAATAGGCTGCTATTAGACAAACCATAAGCTTCAGCGCCCAATCTGAAGGACCAAATGTATTTCTGTGAAGTTGCCCATTCTTAGCTTTTTCATTGGATCATTTCCAGTTTTCAACTTTTCGAGCATCCAGAAAAGACGTAGGCTATCGTACAACCCTAATCGTTACAACTGACTATTGACTGACAATAATCAATTGTTTAGAATCATACCTTCATCCGCATCACTGTTGGAATATTTTCTATCTACGATCCTTTACTAATTTTCACCATTATAGGTAATTATTTTACGTCAACGTGCAAAAAAAATCGCAAGAAAAATGGGTACCGCAACTTTTAGCTTCCTTACGGAAATAATAAAAATGTTAATAGCTTAGTTTTGTTCGAAAGTAGGACACTCCTCGTAGAATTCCTGCTTGGAAGGTAGTGGAGAGATTTGTTTAATTCTTATAAATTTGCTAACGCTCAAATTTACGGTTCCTCCGTATTCGGATTTCCAAAGTGGTGGGCGTTGTAAATTATGTTATCTAAGGATCATTAATCGTAATAGGACGTATAGTAACAGCATTAGAAACGTTCCGGCGAAACCCCCATACAAGTAGTATCAAAATCTGAAAAGACCGCAGGATCCCCTGAGTATGTTTTTCAGCGACTTCAGTACAATTTCAACTACCAGCGAATACTTAAAACGCGTACATCTCGCAAACCATGAGATATATAAAAAACCAAAAAAGGCAAAAATGCAGGATATTTTCAATTTTATAAGAATCAAATGTTCTTTACTTTGTAAACCGCGGAAAACTCCAGATGTACGTTTCCAAGGTTGAATAGTGAAGAAACACTCCATTTAACTTCCAAATACGACCAACAGAACTTTTTCTTTCAGTCCTAATTGTAATAGGACGTAAAGTAATAGTATAAGGAACGTTATAGCGAAACCCACTTACGAGTCGTATCAAAATCGGAAAAAGACCTGAGAGGAATGATTATGTACCCTGGTGTGTTCCAGCGGCTTTAGTCCAATTGCAACTACAAGCCAATACTTAAAACGCTTAGATCTCGCAAATCATGAGATATAAAAAATCGAAAGAGAGTAAATATGCCGGACATTTCTAGTTTTATAAGAATCGAATGCACTCTTGTGTAGTAAACCGTTAATTACTCCGTTATTAAAAGACTGTTTTTTCCATTGTTATGTCGCTTCCTTAAATTATTTCTTTATGTACCAAAGAATTTTTCTATGTAATTTAACAAAAATGTACTGTTTTTGCAATTAAATGACTTGAACCCTGATTACGTGAGTGTGTAACTGCGCTGATGAGCTATAATGATAGCAAAATAGATCTATCTGCAGTTGGTTGCGGTGCAGACAGCACAGCATAGACATGCATTTTAACCTTAAATATTATGAGTACCAACTATATACAGATATAATATACAAAATGAATCCTTTGTGATAGAGTTTATGATAGAATACATTATTGATTAATGCTATACAATGCGGTTCTCAATTTATTTGTTGTTCTGCGAAGTAATATGAGCAAAATTATTTAACTTTTCAAGTAAACTAACTTAAAAATTTTTGTTTGACCATTATGCCAATTACTTCCACATCCAACGGATGGGAAGTATTGTATCGCGAAAAAAATTTTCAAAAATTTTTATTTGCTCATTCGCTTTAAAATGGTCGAAAACGCAAAAAAACAAAATTTTAGCAAAAACAAATTTCTTGTCTGTGTGCGTGTGTCTGTGTCTGTGTGTCTGTGATATTGTTTGTGGACACGATAGCTTTCGAAAGACTTAATATATGAACTTGAAATTTGGCGAACGTATAAATCAACTACCCAAAGCGACCTATTGTTTGTGGGGTAAGTAGGGTATGGGGAAGGGGGCGAAATTGGGGGGGTAACTACCCTTTTTGCAAATTTTTATTTTTTTATATTTTTTTCGTTTTAGTATGTGATTAGTAGTATAACTGCGAGTATTATTAGTTCTTATAAATTTTCGGTACAGCAAACTGTTTAGAAGATATTAGCAAAAAAGCGTCACTTAAAGAAAACGGTTTTTCCTAAATATCTCCGAATATATTTAATATATTCAAAAAATGAAAATGCCATCAGATAGGAAATAAAATTTCTCACAAAAAGTGTCTTAGAAAATTTATCAAAAATTTTGACATTTTCGAAATATTTCCAAAAAACCTATTTTGGACCCTGCTCGTACGATTTTTTTTAAATTTTGATATTATATAGAAAATCAAATTTCTGATTAGAAAACGCTCTTGTAATTTTTTTGTTAAGGTAATAATTTTCGAGTTATTTGGAAAAAACCGATTTTAAAAATGTATATATTTTTGCTAATATCACGAGGACTGTTTGTCTTAGAAAAAATGTGTAGAGAGAAAAAATTCTCAACATCTGATTACTAATCGTATAGCATAAAAAATAAAAACATAAATGTCATTTTGACAATTGGACGTGGAAGTATTGATTCAATTGACAGTGGTTTTTTAAAACACTTTGACCCTCAAATGCCATTATTTTATATTACAACAGCAGCGTAAGGTGCAAATAGTAAACGCTAAAGAAAATTATGTAGTTCAAAGATTCATATTTACCTGCCAAACATTTTGCAATTCGAACCCCATGCACAACAATACGCGATGGCCGATGCCAAATGTTCCCGAAGATGCTCATCCTCGGTGTTCACCAAATTGACCAGCATAGGTACAACCCCGTGGTCCGTTATGACAGCTAAATTTTCAGTATCTTTCGCTACCTCTGCAATGGCAGCGCACACGCTCGATAACACGTGGTTATCGTTGGATTTCAACAGACTGACGATAAGCTCCAAGCCACCAACGAAGCACCGAACCATCTCTCCAGAATCTGTGGCATACCGGACGCATGGAACCAAAGACCACGCTGCGTTAGCTTGAACCTATATAAAAAACAGCAACTCTTATTTATTCTGTTTGTTAGTATTGATGAAATGCTCGTTTAAAAAAAGCCCTCCCAAGTTTAGCATTGAAAATATATATATTTTAGTTGTAACATCAGGAAACTGAGATGTTATTCATTTGAGAACTTGTTCAGACAAGTTGAGTATTACACTTCGTATATAAATAAGCATTGACTGTATTTAGAATGAAAGATAATTTCTGTCTGAATTCATTTTAATGAACATACATGTTATTTTAATGAGTTAACAGACAGTATGAACTTCAAAAGTATTGCCAGCTTTGGGTTGTAATTAGTTGCTGGTCGACCTTATCTGGCCACCGCAGCGAATTACGCTCTGAAGCTCGGAAATACTGAGCCACGAGCGATTCAACTGCAAATGCGCCGGATGGCGTTCAGCAGCGTTACGTAGTAAACTTTGACATAAGAGTTGACGTACATATGCTCCTTTTGACCTCGAATTTGAATAGGGCTTTGATAGCTCAATGGCTAAAGCGTTCAAACCCCGATCATGCATGTCATTAACTTTATTATTTAATATTCCATGACCATTGTGTATAAAATAGTATATTAAAATACTAGTTTCATAAGGCGTCATTTTGTCGCACGCGGATGAGTACGAAAAAGTGCCTTATGATACGAGTTCTTTAATACATTTTTTCTAGTTTGCGTGATTTCCGTCTTCTACACAAGAAAATGTGAGGAATTTAATAAAAATCAAAAATTTAGGGAAATTTAACCTGCTATGCTTAAGTTGACTGTCTATTTTGACAAGACCCATGACAGTTACGACCTTACGAGGTGGAATTTGATGTTTCCTCAGTTTTTTAGAGATACCAACACTGGAAAATAAAAGATTGCGTTTCGAAATGACTATTACGAAACGCAAATTGGGTTTCGTAATATTGCGTTTCGTAATGGCTTCATTAAGAACGAAAAATAGAAAATAGTATATAAAAAACTAGTTTCATAATAAGGCGTCATCGGCTCGATTTTTATATATTTTTTCTATTTTTCGTGATTTCCGTTTTCTACACAAGAAAGTATGACAAATTTAATAAAAATAATAAAATTAGTGAAATTAAACCTGCCATGCATAAGTTGGCTAAATGTCAATTTTAACAACACTAGAAAATAAAAAGTTGCGTTTCGAAATGACTAATACGAAGCGCAAATTGGGTTTCATAATGGCTTCGTTAGGAACGCAAAATGGAAAAGTATTTTTTCGATTTCTGTTGGTTCCAAGATATCTTGATTTTTATGATAAATATTAAGTTCGAACAAAAAACTACTTATAATGAGCTGTTCCAATATGCTACAATTTTTGTCATTATGTAGGTATACAAAAAATATTGCACAATTTATTAAGAAAATATAATTCTGGATAGATTGGTAGATACAAGGCTGTCTTCAACTAATACCAGCAGTTTTGAATAAATAAGTAATTTTCTGAAAATTTGTATCCACCAACAGCTGCTTATACAGTGGGACAGGATAATTACATTTGTTGACAGTTTAAAGTACTTACGTCAAAACTGTTTTGGATTGCTACCTATATGATGTTGCAACATCTGCGCGTACAAAATTATCTAACGATGATTTTTTAAAATCACCAATTATTTATTTACGGTGATTATCAAAAAAGTACTAAAACAGAACGTAGAGTGTTTGAAGAAAGATATCCTACAAGAGCAAGACCAACGACAGATATTAGTCTATTATACATTTGTGTACCTGCGAGCATTTTCGGCCCAAAAAAGCTAAAAACAGTTTTTTAGTCAATCAAGAGGATAATCAAATTGTGTGTCCTTTTTTAGTGCAAACCCTACAATATCCTTGAAGGATGACAAAGTGAATTTAAAGATATGACGCTCATTTGTTAATAACAGTCATAACTAGAAACCATTTTCATTCCAGCAGATTCGAGGAAGAGAGGAAGAGTAAATTACTATAAGTTAATGTTTCCTCAATAATATGGATAAACGACGCAAAGTTTAATAAAGTAAACTGATTATTCATTCGCCATTAACCGCAATTTGTGGTCTCCGGAAAAAGCGCATTTAACTAGAAACCGCCAACATCAGCAGTCTTGGCACTTCACTCTTTTTTTGTGCTATCAAAAAAGATAAGATATTAGCTATACATACGTACTTCGAAAATCGAAGTAAGGCGAAATATTTAAGTATTTTGAAAAATCAAGTTACCGAAGCTGTTGATATATCGAATAAAATCCGCGCACACCTGGTATCAGCACGATCGCACTGCCCTTTTTGACGGAAAATGGATAGGAAATAATGGTCCATACCCGTGCCCTCCACGGCATTGGACTTTTTGTATGTGATTACTTAACACAAAAGTTTACCCATTCCAGTTTTTTCCCTCACCAGCTAGCTAAAGATGTAAACATGTCGTACGTGTAACTAAACGGAAATATTTTTAACATTTGATTAAATTGCTTAACTGACTGCGCAATATTTATTTGTTTGTGATTATTTATGCATTTGATACTTCACAAACGCCTATATTATATAAAGATTATAAAAGGCGTTCAATCGTGAATCGGGCTCAATTGAAAAAGTCATCGAGTCGCTCATCAGTGGCGGACAAAGGCAGGATGTAAAATTAAGATCACTTATTGCTTAAAACTGTCATTTATCGAAATTCTATTTTACAGTTGGATAAGTTTTTATATGTTAAACCGTCGAGGACAAATTGTGTTCATCAGGTTCCTGACGTGGACAGAACGCTTCGAAATATCTATCGCTGCACTTTAGCTTTCAAACGAGCCATTGTACGTGATAAATAGAGAAATCCATGAAGTTTTTACTATGTATATTTGTTTATTTTTGATGGGCTGGAGCGCGTTTTCAATTCAATTTTTATATGCAAATATATTTAAATGATAAACTGATTTTTGCCACCTTTAACATTGAATGACGACCTATCTTGCGATTGAAGTATTGGTACACAATACACACAAAATGTAAGCAGTCTACCATATTAACTAAATATATTACCTTTGGCGACTCATTTTTTAGTAATGACCAAATAAGTCGTACGCCATCGAGATCTTCTATTATTCCCATGGAATCCTCATCGGTAGCGCATTTCCTGAGCACCATAGGAACGTTCTCCAGTAACGGTGGATAAGTATAGTTTAAGAGATTCACTAGATACGGTATTCCTCCTGCTCTTCGTAGAGTTTCCCTATTATGATCAAATTTTAGGCACTCACTTAGCGCACCGACGACGTTACTAAGGACCTCAGATACTTCTTCATTGTCTTCTAGCAGCTTAACAAGCGCCTGTGGAAATTCAGTGATAACTCAAAAGGGAATGATGTTCCAAATTCAATCATCTTTGAAATAAACAAATTATTAGGAAATTCAATCTTTTGTGTAAAATAGTTTTGTGGAATTGTGAAAAAACTGCTTGAAAAGCCCTTTGAGTTATTAGCAGGCAATAAATTTCAAATTTTCTTGAATAAGATATGACATATAATGTTTAAGACAATCTAATCCACATGTACTGACACAAGAAGTTAATTTTTTTACCAAATTTCAAATTATTGTGTGCTCTTCCACATTAGTTTCCTACATTCATTATTTTTTATTTGGATAGAAATGGAATAGTTGAGAAAATCTGCCATCAGTTTTCTGCATGTTAAACTGAATCGCATCCTTTCTTGCGTTTGAAGGGTATTAATTCTAATAACAGTTCAAGACTGAAGTACTTATTTTAGTTATTATTAAAACTGCTGGTAATTTTTAGACCACTGGGACTTACCACGTCTGAGGTTAAAAGTAATGTGATATGTAATATTAGGTAAAATGATGTGTTTATGGTGAAAAAATGCTCGTGCCGAAATTGTAAATGAAATCATTATAAATTACTGCCATCAATTTATCCCTTGCGGAGATAACTACGCGATCTGCCTTTTCATTCTCACTCTACTAATCTATTACTTTTGTAAGATTTGTATAATTTGTTACAAATATTTCCGCTAATTAAAACTACATCTTCGATCAAGAACTGTTTTGCATTCTGTAACACATCACATATTAAAATTATAGTTTTCAAAATCTAACTGCTACTAATATAAATAATTACCTACAAAAATCTAACTCTAGACAGACCCGGTATCATAACTCTGCTCTGTTTCGAAAAGCATGTAAATAGTAAACTTTTTGTAAGAGAATATGATATACTTTACGTGACTGCAAAGCTTAATCCAAGTTGTTATATCGAAGATATATTATTTTTTCAACCATAGCGATATTCACTGTTTAAGTTTTTATCCATCTTACCTCTATGTGAAAATTATTGTGAACTGTTAAAATACAATTCTTCCTTTATGAGGGGAGCAGGATGAGGGTGTAAGAAATTCAACCAGAACAAAAATGAAGAAAGAAAAATTAAAATGATCATTATGAGCGAATGAAGATACCAAAAATAGCAACTGGATACAATTGGGTATTTCAGCGTTTTTTTTTTTATATTATACATTCCGAACGATCCAATTGCAATAAAACTGCGTGTTTTTTAATTTCTTTCAATGTTCCCTAGAACTTGAGATATTAATTAATATAAATTAAGGAATTCCGCTGTGACGACATAAGTGAACAATCAGGTTCTACCGTGTTGAAAAGAGAGGGATAAACAACAATCGGAATAAGTAGCAACATCGTGTACAGCTGACCACTGACAGTACAGTGACAGCAGAGCCGAATCATCTGTAAACATGTTTTTTATGTGCTGTGTTTGTTTTTTTTGTTTATTGTTCGTTGTTCTTGCGTTAATTAAGCATCATCAAACACAAACACAACAAATCCAACACCAGCAAAGATGATAAAGTTTAGAAAACCATGTATGTTTACATCCTACCGTGAATTGACAGACACAAAGAAATGCAAAGTAACACCACTGTTGCCAAGTTGCGTATTTCCGTTTTCATTTAAGTCGTCACATCCTTTGGAGAGCGTTTTAAAATACTTCAACTTTGACTTGAATGTTCACGTACTTTTATACTAATCAAAATATGGAATTATTTGCATATGTTACAATTGGTTACGAAATTGTCCCACATGAATCTTGAACTTATGAATGTATTTCACAGAAAGAAGTAAATTACGTAACATTATTTGTTTATCAGTAGGCAATAGCACGAATTTTATTGGTTCAACTTTCTCTTCAAGGTAATTTGAGACACTAAAATTATGCAACCGGTATCAATTAGGAAGATACTTTGCTTTATGCATTGCGATAACCCACGCTTAAGATTAAAATCATCAGTGAATATTGTTTCGAGAAATGTGAAATCGCGTTAGGTAAAGTACACTCGGTAAGGTCGTTTGCAAACAACCTTCATCCGTTTCCTGCAATTGCTCAACATGCCTTGATACATAAAGGGTAGCATTGGGTAGCGTAAAGTACTCATTTTTTTTCAAAACAGCTTTTGTAAGTTTCTCTTTTTTTTACAGTTGCCTGAATTTAAAATGAATGGCATCTGTAAGCAACTGTATCATACAGCTTATTAAGTTACCTAGATACTCAAAATATTATGTATCCTACAAGCAGTTTTAGAACTGGAAGAAAATTGAAAAAACACGACGAATTAATGAGAAGACTATGTTAGCATTCTTTCTGAAAAAAATAATAACTTTATATTTTTTAAAATAACTTTTTCTTGCTAGTTTGTTGTAATTTAAGTTGTTAGGTATCGAATTTGTGGTCGACTTATTCCTTGCTAAATAAAACCTTACAGATACGCAAGCCGGTATTTCCAATTATATAAACTGCAATCTGGAATAGCAAAAGGGGGCGAACCAAAAAAATCGAATGTTTTGACGTTTAATCATATTTCAAAATAGGTTGCTAAGGAAGGTGTTGCTAACTAGAAGAGTGTTGCTGACTGAAAAAGTCGCACCTTCTTATTCGTTTCTAAGGATTCAAAATACTATTTTCAACTTAGCACACAAAAATAGCACAAGGTTTCTATAAATGATTCGTGCAACGCGGGCGGCGTTAATGTCTGAATTTTTTGTGTCTCCTTTTTGTAACTGCTGCCACAATAAGCACCGGGATAGTACTGAAGAATGCAAATCAAGTTAGTCACGAAATTGATAGCTTTATTACGATTTTACAKTCATTTACTGTTCTATTTTTCTGTCAAAGGTAAGGAATTACAATGATTATTGGTATAGTAGGCTTGTGATAACAGTCTACAAATTGCACTATGGAAGCTTTATGTAATGCAGCTAAAGTTACTACCACTCAGTTTGTGTGTTAAATTACCATTGCGGAAGGCTAAAAACATCTGTCAGTCCATCATAGAACAATTATTTAAGAGGCTTACTGTAGCCACAACCTCACAAATACGATACATAACCTAAACTTAATACGAAACCGTTCCACCCCACAGCTCCGAAATGTGAGCTTTCTGTAACCTTAAAGTTGCTTACCRCGCAAAACACTACAGAATATGTTAAAAATACACATTCCCCCGCGTTTTCTCATAATAAAATATAACGAATAATTCAACAATCAACAGATGACAAGTATACGTCAAAGCAATTGTTGTGTTCACTTTCCTAAGAGGCGGCAAACTGATTTAATCGACAATTTCCATAAGCGTCCTGGGTGCACGAATCATTTATAGAAACCCTGCATATTGAAAAACTAATTTCCTAAGCCGCCATTTTGTCGCACGCATCCAAAGTTTACAAAACTCGCCCTGCGACAAAGAGCCTTATGAAAGGTGTTTTTATAATTTTTTTCTATTTTGCATGATTTCGTGTTCTACACAAGAAAATGTGAGTAATTTAATTTAAAAAAAATATGGAATTTTAACCCGCCATGTTGGATAAGTGTCAATTTTGACAAGACCCATGACAGTTACGACGGTGGAGTTTGTTTATTGTTCCCTCAAAGTTTTTTTAGTGATACCAATACTGGAAAATTCGTTTCATAATGGCTTTTTATGAAACGTATATAACTGCGTTTTGTAATGATTTCCTTAAGAACGCAAAATAGAAAAAAAAGTTTTTCACTTTTACAATTTTGAAAATCGTAAATCCACAACTAATAAAACTTACCTGTACGGTCCCTAGCTGATCAAATCTCTCTACATTTTCATCCGTGATAGCAGTTTTCCAAATGGCTCCGGTAACAGCAGCTAGCAGCGGCTTGTCCTCCTTTGTCTTAGGATTTTTCACCATAGCAACGAGAGGATCGAGGCCTCCGCATTGTCTTACCAGATCTCTCGTAATGGGGTCGTTTTCCGAACACTTAAATATTGTCTCGGCGCAGTATCTTCGCAACTGAGGGCTCTAGGAAAATTCATATTTCACTTATGTCGTACATTTACTTCAAAGAAGTAACAAGCATAAACAAAGCACGTATAATATTAAAACTGAATGTTACAATTTAGCAATTTACCGTTTTAACTCTGGTAACAAATTGAACAAACTTACTTGAAATTGAATTACTGTATTTTTGTTTCCTCAAATGTTGATTATTACTCAAGTCGTTAATTATTAACAAAGATTTTGCGTTTGGAAACAAATAATCTACATCCGGATTCACAAAAGCTGGTCCGCAGGCATTTCCAAGTAATCATATTAATGAAATCGGCACTCTCCAGTCAAGAAAATATTAACTTTTATAATGTTCTTCTGCCATATTACATCTAACATCTCGTATCAGTAAGAAAATGAACCTCACGGTTAGATAAAGAGAAACTGATTTTGTAGAAATAATATCACTTAACATAGTCGTAATATGAAACAATTCGAAATTTGAACAAAGCTTCCCTCGACGACACTGCTGTGATTGTACGGTGTATACTTATAATAATATTATACGTATATTATACGACACAATGATGTTGCTCTTTATCTGACTGATAATTTAAGTGACGTTATTTACACACCGCCTGTCTTAATTTCTTTTGTTTCATTCAAGAACAATGACATCTACTTTACCTCTATCATCGACAAGATGGATCATTGTATCTCTTTCTCATGCATTGTAATCGCTTAACGCTGCTGAATATTTTGTCGGAAGTATATTTAAGTAAGATCAAAAAAATCTCCTGGAAATCAGGTTTCCTGAATCTGACTGTACTTTTTTTCATTTAGGATGTAAAATAGAAATATCTAAACCGCATTAAATGCATGATATACAAGGGTCGAAATTTTAAATAAGGTTGCTATATTTCCTTATTAACAACGCACTTTTAGAAACTGAGAAGTCAACAAAAAGCCAACGTTAGTAGCAAAATAAATAAAGATCAAAATGAATTACAACTCTTTTTGACTTTGTCAACAAGATAGCAACCTGCTATTGATTATAGAGCAAATAAATAGTTTAAGTAGTACTTGAGAATTGACATTACAAAAATCGTTTTGAATAGTAAACATTTTTGCACCAATAATTCTGTAAAATTAGTTTCTAATTTCCAAATATTTAATTGAATGAATTATTGCAAAAATGTAATTAATTTTAAATTGTCTAGGGTGGCAGTGTTTTTATTTAATGTAATTTTTTTAATAGTTCAACTTTGCACTACAGTGAAAATACCCATTTGTAAAGAATGCGTGTAAAATGTTACTTACTTCAGCAGACAGGTGTCTTACTATGTCGGCTACCATTCCTTGAGTCTGGATGGCTAGCTGGTAGGAAGGATCTATGGCGCATTGGGATATGGTACCCACTGTAGGGATAACGACATCCATGTGAACTGATCTGAAAAAATTGACGTTATACTCTAGACTGACTAGATAACCACATTGTTTCCTCCGAATTAGATTGCAAGCTTTATTAGAAGGCCATGGTTGGCGAATAAAAAGAGATGAGGTTTTCGCTCTCGTATTCCGAACGTCTACCACGTTTCGTCGTGCTAAACTCGATCGCTCCAGGATTTTAACACCAATTAAAAATTAAAATTTACAAATATTTCTATATCGGATATCTTGGGCATTTTACGTAACTTACTAACGGTTGAATATAAAAATGGAGATTTCGAGTTGATAACATTTGCAAGTCCAGTATAACGGCTCCGGACAAATTCAGTGTGGATTTTGGTTTTTTCKATAATTTTTTTTTGTTATTTGAGCTATCGAGATGAAACTGGATATGTAGGTGTATTTTTGTGGATTTTTTCGATTTTCCTCGAATGCTTTGGAAAATATACCGGAACAATTTTACAAATAGTTACACAACTAAAATTTGAAATTGGAATTACATGCCGTTGTGAATATCGATAGTTCTTGATGAAGTAATTTTAATCTGTAAACGAGATTTTCCGGAATGGTCGGTAAATGGAAAGTTTTCACCATCTTTTTCGTATACGCTAGAATTAGGCCCTGCCTAACATTTCCGATGATTTCAGAAAATTTCCTTCAAAGATTAAAACTACTTCATCAAGGAATATCGATATTCAAAAATGTAAATCCAACTTTAAATTTTAGTTGTGTAAGTTTGGAAAGTTTTACCGGTTTTTCCGGTATATGTTCCAAAACATCGGAAAATCTTCCACCAAACGATATATCATAACAAACTACCTGTACATCTGCATACCAAATTTCATCCCCATAGTTCAAATGACAAAGAATAATTAAAAAAAACGAAACGGCTTATAAAAAAGTTGAAGAAATATATCGTTTTGATTTGAGATTACTCATTATCTTAAATTTTTAACTTTCTAAATAATGATGCTAAAAAAGCATTTACCCAAGAATTTTACGAGTGCTACTGTTACTTTTTAAACTGTTTAAACATACCATGAGACGTACTTGAGCAACTTTGCCAGTAATGGCACTGCTCCACTCTTCATCATCACATGAATATTCTTCCTGCTGAGAGAAACAGACCAAAGTGCCCTTGCAGCAGCCTTTGCTATATTAACAAGTTCCCTGTCATCAACGCTTAGATCATTCCAAGGGGTAATGAGACAAGTTTCCTTGACGTCTAAAAGATCGACAAGCTTTGGTATCCCGTTGCACTTTCTCACTTGCTTCCTTGCCTTCCTGATCTGAGCGACATTGTAGATTGTTTCGCCAACGAGAATTTGCAAATCTCTAGCTGGATCTGATAAATTTCTAACTAAAAGATCTATTCCACCAAGGTCGGCAATGCTACGTCTAATTTCGGTGTTTTGGGAGAGTTCCGCCAGAACACTAAGGGAACCTAATTTGCATTTGAGGCCCTTGGTTTCTAGTAGATTAATTAAGACTTCCAAACCGCCTATATCCTGCAATAATAAAGAAAAACAATAGCCAATTTCAATTTTAACAACATACCAAGTAAATTAAAGTACAATATGTCAAATGCTCACGGTCAAGTTATAATAATTCCGCTAAGTAGCCAAGAACAATACCACTAACAAAATTTTAGAGCAATTACATTTTAACTGCATTTTGGCATTATAATATGTGCTACACGTATATCCTCAAAGCGATGCTTGGCGTCTACTTACGTCAGCCTGAACTGAGCCTATTATCTCGAAGAACTAAATCATGGACGACCTCGCACACACTAGAACTCACCTGAATGCCACAAGTATTCATCTTTATTTAGCAATTCAACCCGTGCATAAGTCCTACATGGAATATCATCCTCTAAACTCACCGGGTTTATAAAATGTGAACATAAATAAGTATAAAGTGTAATGTAGCACATAATTGCTAAGAGTACACGGCCATTGGCGCAGCTAGGATATTTCCTAAGAGGGCAGTCTACCAGCTGAGCCACCATAAAGTATCAATTTCAGTAATCATTCATACAAACTTTGCTTTTAATTAGTATTTTTAATAAGTTAATTTTGATTTGTTAATGAAGTTTTAGTTTTCTATGTTTTTTTACTGAACCGATTCAAAAGTGATAATATTTTCACAGCAGTATATTAAGCACAAGTACAAATAGAAATTTTGTTAAAACAGGAGATCTGGTAACATTTCCCGCGAAGCTTTTAGTAATAATAATAATAATAATAATAATAATAATAATAATAATAATAATAATAATAATAATAATAATAATAATAATAATAATAATAATAATAATAATAATAATTTCCGCCAACGGTCTAGTCCACAAAAACACTCGACGACATTTAGAGGAACTTCAAGTCCAATCGAACGCCCTAACGTGGATGCAGAAAGCAGTCGTTCTTGGAACCACTGCGATCATCCGAAGAACGATCTCTAGGCGTTAACTTCAGTAGCCCTGAGAAATCCGGCTACTGAAAAACTCCACTCAACAGTGTGATAGTAAAAATAATAATAATAATAATAATAATAATAATATATGTATATTTGGCAAGCAGGAGTTTTCCGGTATTTTACGAGGAGTGGTAGATACTGAATCTTTTTCTTAAAATGGCAAGAATTATGACAGTGTACTGTCGATATTTCTAGAGTTGGCAATGCGTTTAGTAAGGTGAGCACTGCCCACCCTTGCCCCTCCTAACTACACCCATGATGGTGATCATTCAAACCGACCACAACTTCTTTGTTTTCAACTAGCAATGAAGATGACAGCAATAATATCGAATGCGAAACAAAGATACCTACTTAATATTTGAAAACGCGTAAAAATACTCAGTCAAAAAGTGAGTGATTCTTTCTTATCTATGATTACATCAAGCTTGGCGGCGAAGAACTGTAACACCTGTCTTTGGCCCAAACTAAAGTTCTTTCGATGCTTCATAATAAGTAGCTACACACTTATTAGTAAAAAACGTGTTTAAATGATTGAACACAAAATCCGCACAAATATTGTATATACTTAGTAGGGATGCAAATCGGTTACAAAAATGCAAAACTCTTGTTTTAGCCGCGCATTGGGGATTATAAAGTATGAGCAAGGAGTTTCAGCGATAATTGACAATGCAAAAAATCTTAGACTGGATCGTCTTCGTTCCTATCACTTGCTCTATATGGCCCACTAAGTGATTATGATTGGATCTTCTGTTTACGTCCTTGACAGGTTCAATTACCTTCACACATATGCTACTGCTGCCCAGACTTTGCAACACCTCGGATTGTTGCGTATCATAAGACTGCCATTTATGAACGGTTCTTTGCTTACCAGGCCCTCTTCTCTATAATAAAATCCCACGACAAATTAAAAATGATTCTTGAAGGAACTTCAAAAAACGTTTGAAGGAATACCTACTAATAACTTGATGCCTATTATCTCTTCCAGTGTCTGTGGATAACCGATCGTATGCTGCCCGTCTTTTTTTATTTGATATTTTTATTTTTGTAAGTCATCAGCTGTTGATATAAATTAATTCAGTTATTCAATTATCACCCTGCTAAATACATTTAAGTTGCTAGATTACGTTGAAAAACAGCATTATGCTGACACCACGCCTATAATAATTTCATGTATAATCTCTGTCACCATTAGGAAGAAATGTAATAAAGACGATTATTATTATTATTATTATTTTTATTATTATTATTATTATTATTTTTATTATTATTATTATTATTACTAATTTTGTGGACTTGGTTTGGCATACGGTTGTTATCAAACGCCGATGACAGGGATCATTAATAAAACCGCATTTGGGACAATTCGAATTGTTATGGATGCCTTTAGGGTTGACGAATGTGCCCGGTGTGAACTTGAAGGAATTTCGACAACGGGCAAAACAAAGGAATAAGATCGATCAATGCAAATAAACGCCATAGTTTGGTCGTGCACGTCGTGCACATTTTTGTACCTAAAATCCAGAAACTTAAAAAAGTAAACCTTTTTTAAATACAAAAATCCTTTAGAGTTACTTAGTCTTAGATTTATATTGATCGCTGTGAAGTGGAAGATGTAAGAGATGGGAGTAAGTATAAAACTACGATCGCAGTCGATAAGGTAGAAGCGTCGATTATACTTAATGAGTTAACCGAACCTACGGTTCAAAAATATTGTAAACAAATGGCCTAGTTTATGGAGTTTCATGGAAAATACGGCATATGTCCCATACAAACAAGTTCAGTGAAATTCAGTGTATATCGACTGCTAGACCGCAGTTTTTGGTTACCTGTGTCTGCTTGCGTCAGCAACCAGTTTAACTGGACTAATTAACAAATACGAAGATTTAAATCATGAACGGTCGCCCACAAAACTGCATTATTTTATCTAAAAGCCACGTAATGAACGGTATAGTAATTCTATATTAATTATGTATCCAGCCATGCACTTGTATAGTTCTAGTTGCTCTTTGTTTATATTATATATAGTTTTGTGCATTAATTTTGTTTTTTTAATCTTTTAACCCTTACACGAAATAGCGTGAAGTTCCCTCGAACCTGGGATACAGAAAATTTAAATAGAAATATATGACGTTTTTTGTAAATCGACAACTGCCTCATTTACATTTATTTTTATATCATAAATAAAATGCTTCGGCGCTTACATCACTCCACTGACTTCAAATGTTTAGAGTTTTTCATTTCTACTATTCTCAATGTGATTAAGAAAAAATGTTAGCGTTGTATCAAGAAGGACACACTGAGCAAATGCAAATGTAAAGCATTGTCTCCTGCTTAATTCGAAGTGGAAAACATGAATCGTCTGTTAAAAATATCCACACTTTACGCAAGTTTGGATATTCTTTTCGACCTCGCAAATCCTCCCCAATTCATTTATGAATGGTGTGGCAGTAAAAAACTTGTTCTTCAGCAAGCCGTCTTGTCGGTGGTTTGCACTTAAGCTTTTGATATCCACTTGGTCGTGTTGAACTTAGATCTGCTTGTGAAAAACGAAGCCACCCAATCAAAGTAGAACCAGCAACGAGGAGTTCATCATCCTGGCAGCATTCCCAGCAAAGACAATGAATACCGTGATCATAGCTAGACAAGCTACCTGACGAAAGTGAGGATGAAACTGAAAGCAAAAAGTAGCAAGAGCAAGCCATTCATACCTATTATATCAACAATACAACATACAAGATACCAGGGTACCTCTGGCATACTACTGCAGAGGTCAATTATTAGCACAATACTTTCTAGCCGCTATGAGTAATACTCATATGCTAAAAGGGCCTTCGGGAAACTGGAATGCCATCAAAAACGCCGGGAAATTAGTCGAGAAGATCAAGATGATCAAACTAGAACCAAATGACATCCTGGTGGATTGTGACGTCTCCTCGTTCTGCAGGAAGATGCCATTGGATGCCTTTGATAAATTAAAGAAAAGTCTATGGGAAGAAGACCTAGAGCTTCCTCTACTGATACTAGTTCTTCAACTAGTTCAACTAGTGAACATCATCGTTCTTCACATTCCAAGAAGAATCCTACGAGTAGACGGCAGTTGTTCTTATGGTATTACTGTTACTTTGGCTGATAGCGAACATCTACATACAAGCCTGTGAGACCGCCGCATCAAACCTCTCTAAACCAAAATGCTAGTTCATACATCATCTGGTCATATAAATGACAGACCTAAAAAAAATTCCAGGCACGTGTAAACAATGCCAAGATAGCATACTGTTCACCATGGAGTTGGTGACTAATGATAACCTGCTCTTTCTAGGAATGGGAAGAGAGATTGTCAACTCTATCTCCAACGTCTAAATCTGTAACCTTTTACAGCATTGAAGTGAAAAAGTCAGTAAAAGATATGTCAATAATTAATTATGAACCAAATATTAAAAGCGTGATTTTATTAACCACACATTCTTCGTACTTGTTCTTTTAAGGAGAAAAAAAGGCGCTGTCTGGCCTGTATTTGTTAGTACATAAGTATTTAGAGTGCGCGATATAATTTTTCGATGGAAACAGACACCTGATGGTTTACGCAGATTCGGGTTATTTGTTTGATGGAGAAGTGTTCTCTTTACTCGTTATGAAAAAATAAGGAAAATCATGTTACAATTATATAAAATCAGTTATTATTAAAAAAATGTTTTCAAGCTGTCACTAGCTGAGGGCTTATTTAAAGGAACAATCATTATATATATTATTGCATTTTTGGGTTTCCAAGAAATAGCTAATAAAAAATCACAAACTTAGAACTATGCTTTAAACAAACGATAGACGACGAGTTCCTGAATCAAATAATTTTAGAGTATAATCATCAATAGATATTTATTATGGATACTACGTTATGATTTGCAGTTGAATAAATGCTACTAAAGATTTAATTAACTATTAGAAACCTTTACACGCTTCATGAGTTATCGATTCATACGGATATTTTCATCGAGAAGTTATAAATCGTGACTTCCTCATTACAAAGAACAGAAAGCATTTTCTCGTAATCTACAGTTATTGTATAATATGTGCAAATGTTTCATTAAGATGCTAGTAACAACAAAAATATATGCGAAGTACCGTTTTTTTTATTATTTAGCCTACCTTAACGTTTGGCAACAACAGATAAATTATTCCAATAGTTACACAGCTTATAAAGAAAATTCTAGAATCGAATTGTGAATTTCTAGAAACATTTAATACGAACCAGCATGATACAACCTGGATTCATTAACACAATGTTATATAGAACGAAATTTAAAATATAAAAGATACGATTTTTTGTGATGATTACCATATAATTAAACTAACCTGTATTGCTAGTTGGTTAATCTGTGACGTTAAATCGTGATCCTTCAGACAACATAAAGCTACAACTGTTGCAGTCTGGGTTCCAGTTTTCAGATACTTCACCAACTTTTGTATATGCCAATACTCCGGAGGAATATCAATTTTGGGTCTTTCTCTTCTCTCCTCATCCGAAGATGAACTATAAAATATTTAAAAATCTTTTATTATAAGTGCTTAATAATAATTAAGGTAGATAAAATAAAACCAATTGTGTAACTACTGTCAGTTTTGCTTGCGTACCCAGCTACTGAAGAATCATCACTGTCAGAATGTTCTTCAACGATTACTTCTCTTGGACCCGGTGGTCTAACATCTAAGCTAGATTCCCCGTCAAAGATGTCTGACATTTTTTTAATTGGATTACGCTAAGTACTTGGCAGGTACATATACTAAAATGTCAAATACCAGTTTGTTTTGGAAGTATTTCTGTTGAACACAAAGCACCCTCGGATTACAGCTTATAAAATGGTCAGCATTAACGCGTATTCCCTGACGGGAAAGCGTGCACCAATTTCAGTGGTTATATTGATCAAACATTTATGTTCCGGACGCGTTTAAATAACGCATAGACATTAATATATAAAGCTCACTAATTTGAGACACAGTATTATAAATACATCTTTTTTAATGCAATGTTATAAATGAAATTTATTTTTTTCTAAATAAGTAGTCTCCTTATTAAAAATTCACCTTAATTCTGCCTAGTAACGGAGACCTTTAGACAAGAATATAATATGAAAATTTTCAACTTAAGCGAATTAATAACTAAATAAAAATAATAATTAATAATATAATCTGAAAGGCAAAGTATGTTGTATAAATTTTTATTTTCTAATCAGCATCCTTACCCCTCCGCCACATATTACACAACAGTATTGAAGACACCAACAAATATCTAATACTGATTTTTAGTGTGTAAAATGTGTAAAAAATTAATTTCAAATAAATAACAATCAAAAGCATAACACAAAATATACTAACAGAAACTAAAACACAGAAAGAAKGCGAATCTGATTTATTTAAAACATTCGTCTAATATTTAATCTAAAATTTTTCATGTCCATGCGTAATAAAATGTCAGTTTCAGTTGCTGACGCAAATCACTTTAGAAATTTAAACTACACATGTCCGATTAAAGCTAAAAACATTATATATATATATATATATATATATATATATATATATATATATATATATATATTTCGCGCACAAGTTGGCATCCTCCCATGTTAAAATCGCGGTAAAGTTGGCGTCCGTGGTAAGGTGGCATCCGATATACGGATGCCACCTTGACTCACATGAAATATTTTAAAGTCGGCTACTATGGGGTGTTCTCCATCCAATGAAGCGAAATTTAGCCGGACGTTATTTTGCACCAACCCCGACTCTTTGTATATTGCCTAGTTCAGCGCAGTCTTCTGTAGTTGGCGCGACCATCGCATTCGGTATATACATGACCGGTCGAGACTGCACTCAGAATGGCATCCAGGAAATCTGGCAATTATGCGTACTTGCTGGTTACGTTGTATTTTGGAAAGTTAGCGAGATTTATGCTCTTTTATGGGTCGCGTTAAGCATTTTTGTATAAATATTGATTGAAAATGTATAAGAAGTATTAAAAAGAATAAGCAGGCCTTTGTCGTAGCACATGTTTATAGTGTTTTCGGTGCTATGTTTTTTTTATGATGCGATAGCCTTTTACTACAGTTTATTTTAAAAAATTGGCGCTTAATTTCTCACGAAACGAGGCTGAAACAGTAATGCATAAATAGGATAGGAGTTCATCAAAAAGCGCAAAGCATACGCAGCCAGATAGAACATCTGCATAAGCGTGTTTAAAACAAAAGCTGCCCAAAAACAAAGATTCATATTATCAGTAGTTGTTTTGAGAGGGCATATGAATTCTCTTGCAGCTTTCATTTTCCACAGCGAAATCACTTAGTAAATACATTATTATATAGAAGAAAGGTTAAAAAATTATGAGATGATTTAGACAGGATCTCAGTATTTTAGGCATTTGCAAAAAAGGGCAATCATATCGAATACACTTATTCGTCTCGGGTAATAATTTTATTTTTATAATTAAAGTATCGAAGCATTAACTTGAAATCCAAACATTTTTTAATATAAAATTGTTTAAAATAAACGAAAAAATTGCTATTTAAGAACAATTAAAGGGAATTGAACGCCATTTTTACATTACATCATGCTCACGTATTACACTAAAATATTTGCTAGTTTGATACTATAGTATAGTAGTACTGAAATGAGAAAACTGTGCATTCGAATTATTTGGTGGAAACAGCGTAACTACACTGCATAAATCATTGTGAAATTACTACTGTATGTAATAATAAATGACCGACAAACAATAACTTAGTAAAATGATTATAAGCAGAGCTTCTGTGGACTTAATAGGTATTCGTTAAGTCATCGTTATTAAGTAAGTAGCGGTGAAATTTGAAGACTCGCGGAATAGTTAAACTGAAAGCAAACTACATGTAAAACCTTCAATTCGTTTCTAATCTAAGTAGTTAGAAAGTCTCAACGTGTGCACCATCTAAAGCTTTTCGTTTAGCGCAAAATTAAACGCGCTCAGTGCTTACAGTAATTTCCTAATGATTCTGTTCTACATAGAGTGAGCATTTCATAACGCTGGTTTAGAAGTTAGTTTTCGGTTTTATGCACCAAAGGCGCATTACTTTCAATGAGACGCACGTAAAAATAGTTCTTTGGCGTCTGTGTTGGAACACTGAAAGAGCAATTTTACGTTTGTCCAAATACAAGTGCTAGTAATGAATGAGATACTGGCGATTGTTGTAGGAAAATTTAAATTTAAGGGCACATTTTTTCCGATGTTAGGACGGAAAGCATTACAAGGTGTTGTTGTGCAGTTATCTCGTAACTATTTAGGTAGCTTGAAAACTGATTGAAGCCTATTAAATGTATGTGCTTTACTTCATTCGATTTATCAGATAACTCTGACGATCGCTTCGACCTCAAACGGACATTACCAAATAGATAACAACGTTATACTAAACTCAGATGTGCAGAATTTTGTTTACGTCCCCTATTTTACAGGGGTTGTAAAGTAGCGTTGTAAAATTCTCTGGCCTGCATTTTGAGGGCCGACTTCCTAGTTTCGGCAAGATCAAAGGTGTGGTGGACATGGGAATTTTTATTTCCTTATTTGCCAAATGTTTTTTCTGATACAGACTGCCTTATTTTCAAAAGCTCCAAAAGGTTTATTTTTTTACCATCCCTTTCGAAATGTCGTTTTTATGTAAGTATAATGATTATTATATTTTTTTATATTATATATTTATTATATTTTTAACGCAAACACTAACACCTTTAAAATAATTTGCTGGGGCGAAAATATGTTATTTATCATTTATATTAGCATTGTATGGCATTCTTTGTAGTCTAACCGCCAGTGGGGTAAATTGGTATTTCTCTTCAAAGATACTTTACTTAAACTAAATGTGATCTAATCCTATTTGGTTTAATAAGCAGTACAAGTTTTATGGTTTTACAGTAGGCTATATGCATATTAAGTGTAACAATAACTTGTAAAAGAAGGGCCATACAGCGAGCAACAACCATTTGGATCGATTTGGAAATCAGAAAGTGGCACACACGTCAGCAAAATCCGTGTGAACATTTAAAATTAATTGATACATAATTACATAAAAACTGCTTAACATAATTTTTATGAGATAACTAACGACATCTATAGCGATGTTCAAATGCTAATTTGCTCAGCAAATAGAAAATAGAATTAAAATCAACTCGGTTAATCCCCAGTGCAAATTTAAATTCAATAATCGTTTAGTCAACCTTACGAATGCAAATTTACACAGGCAAAACAAAAATAATTAAATGAAGGTCTAAAATGTAACTCAACTTTACCAGTGTCTAAAAAAGAATTTGAAATCAGAATTAGCGTTAGACTAAGTCAACTGAAGATACGAAAGATGAAAAGTACGCAGATGCAGATACGATATCAAATGAATACAAAGTTGTTATTCGTATAAAGGATCAAATGTAGAAATCGAAAAAAAGCATAAAACAAAAATGTACAGATAATTCACTATTTATTAAAAACAAAGGAATACGAACTAAACTGAATGATTTGTTGAATACAAAAAGCTTTTCTAAGTTTGATTCAGATCTCACAGGCTACATCCAAAAAGATGTCACTAGCATTTTAAAATCTTTGTAACACTTGATATTAAACGAAAAAAAGTACAAATTAAGAATGATGAACCCCTGTATACCAATTCTATATGGACTCCCAAAGATTCAACTCTCAGACCGGTCGTTTTTTACATTAATGATCCATTACGCAAATTTACCAAAAATGTTTTAACAGGTTCAATTGAATGCCAATCTAAATTCAGCTTAAAGAATTCCATAATAGGTTTCGCGAAAAAAGTAAAAGAATTATCAGTACCAAATAATGTTATTCTTGTGTCTTCAGATCTGTCTAATCTTTTCACTTCTATACCTCTATGTGTACTATTAAAAATTCAATAGAAAACTGCCACCTATCAAACAGAAAACTGAACTATTGGATATTGTGGAAATCTGCGTATATCAAAGTTATTTTACGTTGAATGGGTTCGCTATTGTCTCTAATCTTGGTCGAAATATTCAAACAAAAGCAAAACAGGTTTTGCCGAAAACGACATCAAAATCTTTTGTTCCGAAAGGAAAAGTAAAAAACAAAACCTTTTAGATCTTTTAGAAATAAAAAAGGTCAGCATCAGAAAACACAACTGGCAAATACGCAAATAGAAATTCCCACGTCCAGTAGGGTAAACTATACAGTGATTGGCCACTTAAGAATCTACCTGCATTTTATGTCATTTACTTGATGTTCACTTGAATTTATACTCACTTTTATTGCATGTCGTGTTTTATTAGATATTTATACTTAGTTTTCAAGAATTATTTTTACTTGACTATATGAAATTAAGAAACTGTAAAGAAAACTTTTACAAATGCTATTTTTTCAGTAATTGGCCACTTGTTACCTACTATTGGCCGACTAAATATCAGTGATTGGCATAGTTAAAAGATGTCAATTGAAACGCTGCTTTAGATAATTGATAGCATATGTTTATTAAAAATTATATAAAAAACTTATTCTTATCTAGATACATAGGTAGGTAAATATTACCTAGATGTTTTTAAGAGGAACAAGATTTGCAGTAGAATACTTTTTGTTTGTCAACAGTAGGGTTAAATTTTACAATACACTTATTGTGATATGTTCTGTTGCATTTGCCGCATCGAATGCCATTTTTAATAGTACTTATATTGTGGGTACAACTAAAACATAATGTTCCTACAACAGTTGGGTTATTAGGGAAATCTTCACTCTGTAGGTTTTCGTCCTCACTCTCGGAATCAGTAAAAATTCTTCTAATGTGATGTTGAGACATCCCTAGTTTACTACTTCGTCCTGCTTTAGTATCAATTTTACTATACGTTTTATAGTTTACTTTACTTGCCCTAAATGTATCATCTATTATAATACCTGGATTTTCTAATAATTGTGTCCTTCCTGTCTTATTTTCTTTACTCTCGGAATTAGCAGAAATTATTTCGTGTTGTTCAGATATTTCTGGTTTGCTACTTGGACCTGCTTCGGTATCAATTTTACTCATTGTTTTACAGTCTATTCCTTTTTTCTTAAATGTATTATCTTTTATAATACCTGGATCTCTAGATTGTATTTTTTTTCTCTTATTAATGTTTTTTTTGCTTAGTTGTTTGGTTTTCTTTGATTCCCTTTCTGACTTTCGCGCTTCTTTCTTTTCTTGTTCTTGTTTTTTAGTTTCTATTTTCTCCATCTGAATTTTTTTCCATCCAGAACTGGTAAGGACAAAAGGTAATTTTTCGCTTTGCTTTTTTCCTTTTCTTTCTGGAGTCTTGGGCCACACCACAAAATCGCGAAGACTGGTATTAATTTGGTTTGTTTTTGTATGTTCTCGTAATACAGATACAGAATTTGTAGGTTTCTGCGAGGAAATAATGTCTTCTATTATATGTTCAGTTGTTTGATTATATATTTGAAGCTGCCTTTCTAAACTTATGTCTTCCTCTATATACTCATCCCTTCTATTGTCTTTATCCGGTAATTGGATACCTAAGTCTGTTTTTTTTGTCATGTTTTGCTCTATTGTGTCAAATGCCATAGGCTCGTTATTTATTTCTTTTGTTGTATTTGTGTTCATATTTTCAATAGTCTCTTCATTAAAATCACTTTCAACAATGTCTTGGAAAACAATTTCAATATTATCTGTTTCTATCATGTCTACCAGTATATCATTCAACTTCTCAGATTCTCCACAAATTTCTTCCAGGCGCTTTTTTTTAAATTCCCTGTACAATTTATATAATATGATAAATTCGTCGCTGCTGTCTTCATCATATTGCTCTATTCTTTCAAATATTTCTATTCTCTCTTCTCCAACTATGTTTTTAAACTGATCGTAGGTAATTGATGAAGTAGTGGTCAGTTCAGTTACTTCGATTGGTTTATTGGTATTAATGTTTTTTGTTCCCAGACATTTACTATAATCAATAGATGAAGCGTTCCATGGATGTAGACCACTTGCTCGAAATCCATTTTTTATGGTGTCAGCTTTCGCGTAGTCTTCTATAACACACTTCAGCAACGGTGCAAACTTTTCTTTGGTTAATGCTACATTGGGGTTTCTTCTTCTAAATTCTAAAACAGCCTTTTTCCATCCTGTTTTTAATGGCTTAAAAGCTGCAACATCGGCCGGCTGCATAATTCTAGTAGCATTCGGGTAGAGTGCTATCAAGATAATTTCCAGCCTGGTACAAAGTTGACTGAGCTTTAGTGTCTGATGAGTGCAATGACCGTCTACAAATAGGATGATTGGAAATACAGTTCCATTCTTTTTCAAATGAGGGTATAAAACATTGCCAATATACTCATAGAACAGTTCAGCTTTCATCCATCCGTTGTCGCTGTGACCTATTCCCCAAGAACTAGGGACTGAGTCTATTATAGGGGCTGGAATTCTCTTATATGGATAAATAAGCATAGGACTAGTTACTTGACCGGCTGCGGAAAAGGTGAACATTACCGTTATATTCATTTTTGCCTGACCGGAATCAACTTCGTACACATTTCTTGCACCTCGTGGGGCAATAACTTTAAAATTCTTTGGACAAAGATAAAAACAAGTTTCGTCGCCGTTAAAAACCCTTGTAGGATCTTCTAGTATATGGTGTAGGTTCTTACTTTTTAAATATTCTTCGATAGACGAAAACCATTTACGAATATCTGCTTCTGAGACAACCGAACTAGCTGATGTAACTGCTTCTGGCGTTCGGTGTGTCAAATTTGGATGGCGCTTTAAAAATCGACGATACCAACCCTCTCCAGGTAAGTTGTCTTGGAATGGGTTGTCGCGTGGATTTGAATCTAAAAATTCCTTGACAGACATTTGGATATCTAATTTTCTAAGCGGAAATCCTTTTTTGTAACTGCTGAGTATCCATTCTTCCAATGTAGCTTCTTCTTCACTTGTAAGAATGGTGCTTGGACCTAAACTAGTCTTTTGAAATTTGTCGCTTTTTCTAAATTGTAACGTTTGTCGTGGCACTTTAAAAATCTGAGCAGCTTTCCTTTGTGACATTCCATTTTCAACTGCCTTGAGTGCTTGAATAACATCTTCTTCTTTGTATTTTTTTTTATATTTATCCCCCTTTAGCACTTTAGGCATCTAGAACACAATAAACGTATCTTTATGTAATACAAGATAGTGATTTTTTAATTTAATTAAATGAAAATAAAATTAGTGAATTTAGTCTCGTAGTTTCAGGGAGGAAAAGCATAACACGATAATCCAACATTTTAATTAGGTATTTCTCAATAGACAGATTCATTATTTGGGTATACCTATATACCTACCCACCTACATACCTATGTATTTGAATATTTATCATTATATTCTTACCTGGCCAATCACTGTGCATAGTAATGCTGCAAATAAAATTATTTTTTTCAGTAATTGGCCATGTGGCCAATAACTGATTTTTAGAGTAAACTTATACCAGTGATTAGCATAGTAATTTTGACAAAAATGGAGGGAAATATTCTATTTTGGTTCACGAATTTGATTAGAATAAACATTGAAAAGCACTAAATAACCAAAAACATTATAGCAAAAAGCTCACCTTGTCGATAATCTTTTCTCCTAGAAAAGCTGGTTCTGAGAGATGTTAACACTTTATCGACAAAAACGTTGGATTACGGAGCACGACTCTACACATATGTAAATAACTTTTGTAGGTTATGTCATATGTCAAAACCAAAAGTGGACAAGAATTAGGCTGAGTTGCCACTAAAACTCAGTAAAGCATGCAATCGGCGAACAATGACTTTAAGTCGTTAAAAATTAAAAAACGACTGCTATGCCAATAATTGTATGGTGGCCAATCACTGTATAGTTTACCCTACGCCTTTGACTTTGCCGAAACTAGGAAGTCGGCCCTCATAATCCAGGGCAGAGGATTTACAACGCTACTTTACAACCCCTGTAAATATGCAACGTAAGCAAAATTTTGCACATCTGAGTTTAGTATAACGCTGTTATCTCTTTGATAATGATCGTTTGAGGTCGAAACGATCTTTAGAATTACCTGATAAATCGAGCGAGACAGTTTCTTTCCGAGCTACCTAATTGATTCACCATTTGTCAACATGAGCACTATATGAGCTTATAGGCTCATTGCGGTCCCTGTCATAACTGGTTGATAGTCCGAATTTAAATATCCGTTACGGCAAACGGCATGCAAGTCGGCAAAACATGCCCACAATTCTATTATAACCGCTTCTTTCCATTGTTATAAATAATGGCTGATGTTATTATTTCGCTGTTTATAGGTGTATTTACGTTTCAATTACAAAGACTTGTGGTACAACAAGTTATATATGCCATCCTAGAAATAATAAAATTCGTGATTGGCGTCTAATATATATATTTATTCTTAATTGCTTATCTATTTTTAAACCAATTTTTTGCTGTTGGAAGAAAAATATATAC